>CAUYPO010065851.1:0-27897 GCA_963574435.1 Cheirogaleus major
TTGATCTTACGGATGAGAAAAAGGTAAAAAGGAAAGCATCAGTCTCTTCTTCAGGCTAGTGGTTTATATCTTCATCAGAAAAGCTGTTTTCTGGCTGAGTGTGGTGGCTCACGCCTGTAATCCTAGCACTCTGGGAGGCCAAGGTGGGTGGATCACTCAAGGTCAGGAGTTCGAGACCAGCCTGAGGAAGAGTGAGACCCTGTCTCTACTAAAAAATGGAAAGGAATTATCTGGACAGCTAAAAATATATATATAGAAAAAAATTAGCTGGGCATGGTGGCACATGCTTGTAGTCCAGCTCCTCCAGAGGCTGGGGCAGAAGGATTGCTTAAGGCCAGGAGTTTGAGGTTGCTGTGAGCTAGGCTGTTGCCACAGCACTCTAGCCTGGGCAATAGAGCCAGACTCTGTCTCAAAAAACAAACAAACAAACAACACAATGAAATAGCACTTAAAGCCAGAGAGAATGGCCTTTATCAAAAAATCCCGAAACAACAGATGCTGGTGTGGATGCAGAGAGAAAGGGACACTTGAAAATATGCTGTTGGTAGGACTTCAAACTAGCATAACCTCTATGGAAGGTAGTCTGGAGATACCTCAAAGAACTAAAAGTAGAATCTCCCATTTTATGCAGCACTTTTCATTATTGGGTATTTTACCCAAAGGAAAAAAAGACATTTTATAAAAATGACACTTACACTCGAATGTTTATTGCAGCACAAGTCACAAGTGCAAAGATGTGGAATCAATCTAAGTGCCCATCAATACATGAGTGAATTAATAAAATGTGGTATATGTATACCATGGAGTTCTAATCAGCCATAAAAAAATGGTGAACTAATACCTTTTATAAAAATCTGGATGGACCTGGAGACCATTCTTCTAAGTGAAGTATTGCAAGAATAGAAAAACAAACACCACATATACTCACTGTTAAACTGGAATTAATAGATCAACAGTCATGTGCACATATGGTAGTAAAACTCAATGGAAATCAAGCAGGTGGGAGGGGGAAGAGGAAGGAGGGGATTGGTAAATTCACACCTAACCAATAGAATGCCCACTGAGTGATGGATACACTTATAATTTTGATTCAAACTATACAAAAGCAATTCATGTAACCAAAACATTTGTACCCCCATAATATTCTGAAATATTTTTTAAAATGTGGTATATGTATACCATGGCGTACTACTCAGCCATAAAAAGGATGAGTTAATGCCTTTTGCAGCAATTTGGATGGAACTGGAGACCATTATCCTACGTAAAGTATCTAAAGAATGGAAAACCAAACACCACGTGTACTTGCTATTAAATTGGAACTAACCCGTGAGTACACATGTGCACAGAGGGAAGTAAAAGTCATTGGAAATCGAGCAGGGGGAGGAGGAAGGAAGGGTTGGGTGAAAACCTACTTAATGGGTAAAATGAACACTGTTTGGATGATGGCACACTTATAGCTGTGACTCAGCATTACAAAAGCGATCCGTTAAGTCAACAACATTTGTACACCCTTAATACTCTGAAATTAAAAAAAAAGGTATGATGACAAGATATTTGGTGGAGAAGTGTCACACCACAGGATATCTATTAATTACAAAGCTAGTAAATTTACTGTGGAGATATCTGGCAGATACACTTTAGCCAAGTGTATATCTAATATTAGTAGTAAGGAGACAGAGCAGTATCATGTGCCTTCTGAGAAGGTGCCCTGAGATGGACACATCATCACTTCTGTGATATTCTTGGCAAAATGCATGAGCAAAATTTGATCACAAAGAGACATCAGAAAATCCAAGCAGAAAGACATTCAACAAAATAAATGATCAGTGCTTTTCAAAAGTGTCAAGGTCATGAAAGACAAAAGACTAAGGAACTGTCCTGGATTGGAGGAGACCAAGGAGACACGACTCCTAAATGCAATGCAGGACTGTGGATGCATCTTGGACCGGGAAAAGTAGAAAATCGATGAAGTGGAACTCCAGTGTGGAGAGTAGTTAATAATATTGTACTGATTTTCATTTTCTGAGTTTGATGACTGTACTGTGATTATGTAAGATGTTAAAACTTAGGGTAGGTGGGTAAATGGCATAAAGGAACTCTTTGTACTATTTTTGCAACTTTTTTGTAAGTCTAAAAGGATTTCAATATGAAGTGTTAAAAAAATTAACACTTTTAAAAAAGTGGCTCACAGACTCTTGGCACAGAATTTTTTTGGTTGGGGGCAGGCAGCTACGTGTTAACAACACAGATCCCTGGACACCACGCTCAGATGTACAAATAAGAATTTTCAAAGATGGGACCTGAGAAACTGTTTTCACACAATCCCTGTGTGGGTCTTAGGATCACTAGAGTTTGAGAAGAGTAGAAACTCCTATCTCAAACTCCGAAAAGAACACTTGAGCAGGTCAGAAAAAGTTTATATTCTGGACTGAAGATGGTAAGAACAAATATGTAATGATTTAGCCACAGGTCATTCATCATAGACTGATATAAAGAAACTGTAATATTCAATCATGCTGTAATTTATAATATCTTTCATGAAGCCATGATGCTTCTGGGGACAGATTTTTAAAAAATTAAGGTGAAACCACATTTATCTGTTAGTAGGTAGATTCTCTTGTTTTAATCATTGGCTAGTTAACCTGGATAGAAAAATCCCCAGAGTGGAGGAAAAAGCTTCAAGGAAATAGTCCTTAAAACTATTTAGCTTTTTTCTTCTAAAGCCCATGTTTGTCACGTGAGTTTTGTAACTAATTTGGCCTTTCGTGTGCTTCTATTGCCAACGGGGAGTGTCTTGGGCAATATGTTCTACCTTTTTTACCCTGCTGGATATATTTCCATGGCTTAGATTGCACTTCTAGAGAAAGATATGAAAGAAAATGTGGTGGATGGTGAACCTTGAGTTAGCCACAAAATTAAGTTAACCAGCAATCTCTTTCCTGAAATAGTCACAAAAATATAACTCATTCATTGTGAAGTCAACTCTGTTTTTACTTTTATTGTTGATGCTATTACTTTACAAAGTAACTTCTGAAGTTTCCTAAATAAAACTTACCATGAAAATTTTAAAAATTCAAAGTATATAACTTAGTTTTCACCTCATGTTTGCAGAAGATTGCCCCTCATAAAGGATAGACCGTAGGATGTTAGAATTAATTATAAAGTCAAACAACTTAACTACATTTTCCCTTAAAATATAATTAACTTTAAATCAATGAAAATCTGTCTTGTGACAATAAAACTGCACATTCTTTTTAGTGAGCAAGAGAAAGAATAATGTAATTTATGTAAGTGATTAGTGCCAAACTTCTCTTGCACCTGCCTGTTGATTACAATGAGTCGTCAATGTGAGAAACTCAGCTCCTCATTTCAGATATTTCTCCAAACTAAGGAACTTCGATTCACTTGCAGTCACACATAATAAAACAAGCCAAGAATTGTGATAGGAATGGCTTCTGACTCATGTGAGGGAGCCACAAACCTCTGTACGTCTCAAGTTACTGATTTGTCATATGAAGTGACTGTTCTAGCTATTTCACAGGACTTTATTGAAGAAAATATAAGAAATATAAGAAAAAGTAATCTCAGTGTGTAAAAAGGGGTGCCAAACCAAGATGATGGAAAGATAGTACAATTTAGCCCCATGATTGGATAGTTTAATATACTTGGAAAATGGAAATAATACTTAATTCCACCTCAAGTGTTTGTCAATGAAGTACCTATTGGTATTTTGGGCAGGAAAATTTTTCACTGTGTGGAACTGTCCTTTGATTTGCAGAATTTTTAAATTTTAATTTTTTAAGAGACAGAGACTCACTGTGTTGCCCAGGCTGGAGGACTGCGGCTATTCACAGATGAGCTTACAGCACACTGTAGCCTCAAGCTTCTGGCTGGACTCAGGTGCCTCAGCCTCCCAAGTTTTCTGTTTTTTTGTAGAGATAGGGTCTTGCTATGTTTCCCAGGCTGGTCTTGAATTCCAGGCCTCAAGCAATCCTCCCGCCTCGGCCTCCCAAAGTTCTGGGATCACAGGCAAGAGCCATCGTGCCCAGCCTAACATGTCTTCTCGGGCTCCTCTTGGCTATGAGAGTTTTTCAGGCTTTCCTTGTTTTTGATGACCTTGGCAGTTTTGTTCAGGCATTTTATAGAATGTCCCTCAATTGAGGTTTGTCTGATATTTTTCTGATAATTCAACTGGGATTATGAGTTTTAGGGAGGAAGACCAGAAAGGTAAAGTACCATTTTTATCCCATAATACCAAGGATACATGCTAGGAACATGCTATCACTGTTTATGCCGACCTTCATCACCTGGCTCAGGGAGTTTGCCAGGTGTCTCCACTGCCAATTATCCTCTGCCTGCTCTCCAGACTGTACTCCTCGGAAGGAGGCCACTGTCTTCAGCCCACATTTGAGGATCAGGGAGTTGTGCTTCCCTTCCTTGAGGCATAGTGTCTACATGAATTATTTAGGATTCTTCTGCATGGGAGGTTTGTATCTTTCTTTCTATTTATTGAATTACTTATACCAGTACGGATTTATGAATATTTATTTTACACCTTGGATTATCATCTAGCACTATTTTATTTTGTTGCTTAAATTATTCCAGTTCTGGTCACTGGAAGCTCTTTATTGGCTCCTGTATCCCCTTGACAAACACCACCTCCCCATCATTGCATGTATGTGTATTTTTTATTTTTTAGTACTTCTTTACTTTTGGCACTACAAGATGCTTTGGGCTCATCTTGTATATTTCCTGCCCCAGTCTTAGAATCAGCTATTTGTCCAAGGAGTCCCAGTTCTTTTTATGCTATCAGAAACCAAGATCTGGGTGTTAGGTGTGCTCCTTGCTACTGGGGTGTGATTGCCTCTAGACCCTCTGAGCTGACAGAGCAAGGTAATATGTGTGTGCACTAACCAGTGTATATACATATGTCTATAACTGTTTCTATATGTAACCATTTGTATCCATATAAAACTAAACAGGAATTCATATTTGAGTTTCCAACTCTAATCCATTATCACATGGATCATTCTAGCTTCTTCCCCTGTTTATCTATAAATTCCAATCCAACAGTAAATACCTGGCTCTCACCATCCACATCCGTTTACTTAACAGTTCAATTCCACTATCCATGTACAGTGGCAACAAACTGTGAACCTGTCACCTCGTGAGAAGGAACACTATCCACTGGAGTACTTATGGGCAGTTTCTCTTGCTTTTGGTCTTATGGACTCCACTCATTTCCAATGTTACTTATGTTGGCACCTGTCCGTCCCCTTCTGTAAGGTTATTTTACGTATTTGTAATACAGTTAGATTGTTTTGTTACATTCTATTAATATGTTCCATCCTGGGATCCCACAAACTTCCATATTATTTTTGGAAAATTTGAATACACTACCCTAAAAGTCCCCTGCACTTTATCTATTCAACACTCTTTCTCACCTCGAGCCACTGGCAATCACTGATCTCTCTACTTTGCTATAATTTTCCAAAATGTCTGTAATGGAAATCATACAGAATGTATCCTTTTCAGACTGTCTTCTTTCTCTCAGCAGTATGCATTTGCAATTCATCCACGTCTTTTCTTAGCTTGATAGCTAATTTGTTTTTATTGCTGAATAATATTTCATGACTGGATATACCACAGTTGATTTATGTATTCACCCATTGAAAGACATCTTAAATGCTTCCAGTTTTGGGCAATTACGAATAAAGCTGCTATAAACATTTTCGTGCAGTAAGTTTTCAAATCAGTTAGGTAAATACACAGGAGTGTGACTGCTGGTATTGTATGCTAAGATTATGTTTAGCTTTGTAGGAAACTACCAAACTGTCCTCTAAAGTGGCTGACCCATCTTGTATTTCCACCAGCAACTAATGAGAATTGTTGCTCAAGCAATTGATATGTCAGTTTTTTGGTTCTTAACTATTCTATTAAATAGTAGGTTTGTATTGGCATCTCATTATTGTTTTAATTTGCAATTCCCTAATTACAAATGATGTTGAGCACCTTTTTACATGTTTATTTGCCATCTTATTATTTTATTTGGTGAGATATCTGTTCAGATCTTCTGTTTATTTTTAAATTGAGTTGTTTGTTTTATTATTGTTGAGTTTTAAGAGTTCTTTTTATATCTTGGATACAAGTTCTTTATCAGTTATATATTTTAAAAATATTTCTCTTAGTGTGTGGCTTGTCTTTTTATTCTCTTAACAGCATCTTTCACAGAGCAAAATTTTTAAATTTTAATAAAGTCAAACATCAATTTTTTTTCATGGACTATACATACCTTTAGTAATGTATTTAAACACTCATCACTAAACCCAGGGTCATCTGGATTTTTTCCAGGCCCAGGTTTTCTTTTTCTTTCTTTTTTTTTTTTCTGTTACAGGAAATTTGTTTGTTTTTTTTTTATTTCAGCATATTATGGGGGTACAAATATTACGTTATGTATATTGCCCATGTCCCCCTCCCCCCTCAAGGCAGAGCCTCAAGCACGACCATCCTCCATACGTTGCACATCTCACTCATTATGTTTGTATATACCCATCCCCTCCTCCCCCCTCCCACCCGCCCAACACCCGACAAATGTTATTCCTATATGTCTATACCTAGCCCCAAATACAGTGCTTGACATATAGAAGTTGCTTAATAAATGTTAAACTGATAAATTCATCTAAAAAATATTGTAATTTTCATCCTCCCTCCTAAAAGCAAAATAAATAAATAAACAAGATTTCAATGTCTCTTCTTACTTAAAAGAATGAAGGCCAGTTTTTGCTATGATATTTTAGGCCCCTTAGAATATTGCTCAAATGTTCTATATAATCTCACATTCCAGTCCTCCTCTTCACAAATCCTCCACTGTACTTAAAATGGTCCAATTTATTTCCTCTGAAAATGGTATATTTATTGCTAACTCAGTTTCTTCTCAAAACTCTTTCTTTTCCATAAAAGTCTTTCTCCACAATTGTTTTTAAATAAGTTTTGCCATTTTGCTATGTTTTATGTTAGGTTTCAATTTTTCTTGATATATTCTCTAATTTTCACATATTTTGATATTTTTTCCTTTCCATAATTTGAGCAGAATATGATGCTTATATCTCCTATATGAAACTCAATTTATACTGACAGTATTTTCTGATTCCCATAGGTCCTACACTGTCAAACCAAACCATCACCGAACACATTGTGACAGCTCTCAACACACTAAAAAATACCTAGGACCTTAAATAACATCCTTTATAAGGCATCTCATTTTGCATTATTTTCAAAGTCAGTATAGCCCAAAAGATATTTAGTGACAAATTGAGTAACCCTCTATTGCAATTTTTAACAGATATAATTTAATATAAAACTGACAATCTTCTCAAGATGGAATTGAATTCAAAATATGGATTTTGCCATGTAAATATCTTTGTTAGAAGATTCTTAAAAGGGAGGATTGTTCAATGTCAATATTCTGTTTACTTGTAGCCAAGAAAATTCATTTTCAAACACATTCATAATGATAGATTTTATCCAGTATTTTGACATTCACTCTTTCAGCATTCCTTAGAATACAAAATGCTAATATCAATTTCAGACAAATGTCATGAAATACCATTCATCTAAAGAAAATGTATGTAAATAAGAACACCAAAATTATGTGTTTTTGTAATAAATGTTAAAAAGATATTAAGATAACTTTATTTTTGTCACAGGAGCTTTTAGTTTGTTAAGATCTTTGAATTGAACCAGAAATGTGAAGCCATAGAGTCAAAACATTTAGAAATAGAATAAGCATTCTATATAATTTTTTATTTACACTGTTATGGAAAAAAAATACTAAAACAATACCTTTAACTTGTGGTTCATATCCCAACAGAAAATGGTGACTAAAATTTGCATTGTATTGAACTTTCCCCCACCCCTAAATTTTAGAAAAAACATATTCTCTATTCTGATTGTGATCAAGGCAAAAATCTCATTGGAGATTAAAAAAATACTTCTCACTCCTGTTTTGTCATTATCAATATTTCAGGGGTAATAGATTTAGTTTATATCAATGAGTGAATGGCTTCTTGCTAATATGGACCTCTCCTTTAGCTAAGAAAGGAGATTCTTTGCCACTTTCATTAAGCCAACATTTGATATGCATTTCGTGCCTGAAAGCTAAAATTGCTGTCCTATGACTAGCATCCCCTGGGTCCCATGGGACCTATATATCCTATATGTCACCAAGGGGAGAAATTCCATGGCTCCTTATCTGAAATATGGTGTCTTATAGGGAACTTACCCCCATGTACTTAATTGAATGTGATCTTGCTCCCAAATAAAATTTTCTTTTCTTTTTTACTGACCTGACTGTTGCCAACGTGCTTTCTATGATGTATCCTTACATATGATATGGTGAATATGTAGATACGTCCTTTTATACTATTTTAAACTTCCCAGAAGCACTTAATTTTTCTTTGATACTCATAATGCTTAATACAGTGCCAGTTTCTGTTATAAGTTAATATTTAATGGCACTTTCACTTTTGAATATTGGGCGCGGGTCTAAATTTTGGATATCCTACTTAACTATTGTGTTCTATTCAGCAATTTGTTCAGGTAATTTGAACTTGAGTTTTTATAAAAAACAAATGTAGATAATAAAATGTATCTTAGAGGATTTTTCAAATGATTATATGAAATAATATGTGTAAAATGCATAGCACCATGCATGGTACATGAAAGTGCTGGATGAAATCATCCATTCATTTATTTATTCAGTCATCATATTCTAGCACTTTATCAGACAGTGGAGATACAGTCATCAGGAATGATTATACAATGAAAACCAACAATCTCAAAATACAAATGGACTAAAAATGATTTATTTTTGTTCATGTTACATGTCTTCCAATGTATAATAAAGTCAGCTAGGGTCTCTGATACACATTGTGATCACTCTAGAAACCAGACAGTCACTAATTCATATATTGCTATTAATTGCAACAGGGGAAAAGAGAATCAGTAGTATTGCATTCAGATACATAACATTTCTATCTGGAAGTCAACTACATCATTTATGTTATTGGGCAAAGCAAGTGATAAGGGGACAATCGCCTTTAATGTGGGTGGGGAAAAGTATCTTACATCATATCTGGTAGGAGGAAAGAAAGAATATTTGAGAAGTGGCCTAACCAATACCCACAAGGAACAGACAAAATATGCCAACATTCCTAACTTTATTAAATTTATATTCTTCTGAAGAGGAGAGATGATAAATAAGACAAAAATATAAAATATTTTATATTAAATAATAGTGATATATCCTAATGGGAAAATGTATTATTCTCACTAATGGAATAAAAAGTTTTGAACCATCCCTCACAGTGAGAATAAGTGGAAAACATAGAAAAAATATGTGGAACCACCAATTGTGACCATGGAAATTGAGAAGCTAAGAAACTGAATAAAGATTTTGATTGATTCATGAATTTGAGGATAAGATTAGAGCTTAGGCTACTCCAAGTAACAAGAGCTCTGGTAAATATCCACTGGAACACCAAAATGCTACTATCTTACAGAAATTGTACCAGCCATCACAGTGAGTATTGTCCAACTTTGAGTCATCAAAATCTCTAATTTATTTAAGTTGTTATGGTATTGATAGATACTAACTGCCTTTCAGAAGCAAAAATAAATTCCCTCTGCAAGAAGATACATCTTCTAGAGTTTCCAATTCTCTCTCTCCAATTTTTTGCTTACAGACAAAATAACCAGGTGTATGGAAGATGAGTCATATAAGAACCAAAAAATTTTAAAATGTAACATAAAGGTGATACAAAGACTTTATCAAATATGGATTTTAAAGTTTTTGATTAATTTATTCAAAGAATCAAATATAGGCTAACAATTTTACAAAGACTTGGGAGCTAAAAAATATTCAAAATGGAAATTATCAAAGAAAAATAAAATGACTGAAGTTAATAATTCAATGGATAAGTTTGATAGCAGATTCAGCACATATGAGAAGGCAATTACAGAACTGGAAATTAGGCTGGAAGAAAAAAAAATCCAGTCTAAAGCAGACAGAAAAAGAGATAGAAAACACATACAACAAAGAACATAAGAGATATATGTGATGTAGTGATAGGATCTGATATAAATTCAATTGAGACCCAGATGGAGAGGAGAGATAAAATAAGTGAACCGGTATTTGAAAAGATAATAGCTGAGAATTTGTCAAAGATGATTAAAGATAATGGGCCAAAGATTCAGAGGCTCTATGAACACAAAGCAGGATAAATAAAAAAAATAAATAACACTTACACACTAGGTACATCACATTAGAAGTGCTTATATTAAAAAAAAAGTAGACGAGCTTTTTCAATGTAGTGCAAAGCAAACACATACCTCCAGTTTAGTTAGAAAACCTTCCTATATTTCTTGTATTTTTGCTGGTGATTTATTTTCTTTAGTTTTCTATGCATTTACTCATTCATTTAATCTTCTGGGCTCTAAATGAGAGTCTCTGTTCCAAGTTTCTGTCTCATGTGGGTGGACTCAATGCCTTCTTTAATGTTACTATGTCAGCAATAAAACCCCTAACTTAATTTAGCCTAAAAATTACCTACCAGGGAAATCACAGCTTTTTATTTTTCTCTTTTCTCTTCATTATCTCAGTGGTTTCACTCAATTTCTTATAAGGAAAGACATGTTGAAAAAGGGTATTTTTACATTTTGTCTAGTATGTCTAGGTGTTCTATGAGGGAAGATTTTCCAATTATTTATATTGATACAGTGCCAGAAACAAGAAAGTTTGTAGGTTTTCTTAACTTAAAATTTTTGTTGAAGATAAGTACACTGGGTATAAACATTAAATTCTACTTTTAGAACTTTAAAGTCATAATTTGATTATTTACCGTTTTCCATGTTTTCTGCAGTGAAGTCAACTGAGTCTAGTATCCTTTCCTTGATCCAGCTCTCTTTTATTTTATTTAATATTTTTAAGTAATTTCTCATTCTTTGCTTCTCTAGGATGAATAATCTCCATTAGTTTTATCTTTTTCAATAGTTCTCAACTATTATGCCATCTGTATAATTTTCTTTAAATAGTATT
The DNA here is from genome assembly GCA_963574435.1 of Cheirogaleus major. NCBI lineage: Eukaryota > Metazoa > Chordata > Mammalia > Primates > Cheirogaleidae > Cheirogaleus > Cheirogaleus major. Next base: position 11,096 of record CAUYPO010065851.1, read on the forward strand.
CAAAATATTTAAGTTATTTTCATTGCTTGTATGAAATCAAGAATGCAATATGTTGCTTAGTAGGGTTTATATGGTTAAACTAAGTACGAAGGAAGAAGGACTCAATGCTTTTCCATTGACTGTGTGTAGTGTCAAAAATAAAATCAGATCAAGTCAGGGAAAATGTAAAAGCTTATCATCATACAAAAAGTACAGATTGCCATCTGAGAGACTTCAAACCAAGTGGTAAGTAGCTTACCTCACAGGAGTTACAGCAAGGTTTATAAAGCATAAAAGTGGCAGTATTTTGACCTTTATTGTGATTGGCTGTTATACATTAGCCTTTTTTGAAAGGTAAGCAGTGCTGTTTAAGCTGATTTATCCACAAATGATTGGCTTAATTTCACTGAATCATGCTAACAAGGAAGTAAAAGTTATGTTTTGTGCTTATGATCGGAGATAGCATTTCAGGGCAATATGTAAGTTTTGATTGTGTGTATGGTTACAGGCAGTTTGTGCTGGGGTATATCTAAGCCATGGCCTCCATTTTTATCTTTAACACTAGTTATAGGACAAGTGGAAGAAAACTTTATCTAATAGGTATGTATTAATAGGAATGTCCTCTATCTTTAAGCTCAGGATGAATGAATGATATTGTATATGCTCCAGTAATTAGAGCCATATAACTAAAATATGAGGAGGATGAGGAAGGCAAACTGCTCACACCCTCATTTGCTAAAAATGCTAATACAAATAGAATCTCTAGGGGAAGAAGAGCAAAGATGGAGTTGATATGTAGTAATAGCAGGATAGAAGTTTCATGTGTGTATTGGGGCTTGATTGTGAAATATAAAATTCTGGGCCAATTCAATGATTACGAATACAAATTTGGATCAGAATTCTTTATTGCCATTTTGTAACTGAAATCATGGACAAGTTACTTGTTCTCTCTGAATTTCAGTATATCATCTGTCAAATAGGGATATTAATAGTACTTAGCTCATACGGTTGCTTGAGAATTAAATAAGATAATATATATAAGTGGTTAGCACAGTGCCTGACACATAGTAGGTAGTTTAATACTGGTTAACTGTTATTATTATTGAGAGCAATATGTTATAGGATGATTTTCAAACTTCTCTTGAAATTATGAAAAGAAAATTTTGTACACGATAATGATGAAGCGTAAAATAATGGGTTGGACGTGGTGGCTCATACCTGTAATCATAGCACTTTGGGAAGCCAAGGCAGGAGGATTGCTTGAGCTCAGGAATTTAAGACCAGCCTGAGCAAGAACGAGATCCCATTTCAACAAAAAATAGAAAAATTAGTTTGGCATTGTGGTACACACATGTAGTCCCAGCTACTTGGGAAGCTGAAGCAGGAGGATCACTTGAGTCAAGGAATTTTAGGTTGCAGTGAGCTATGGCAATCCTACCACACTCTAGCCAGGGTGATAGAGGGAGACCTTGTCTAAAAAAAAAAAGCAATAATGTAATACTTATTATGGGGTTAATACAACCAATTTTATAAGTCTATTATCTCACTTCTTTATTGAGACAATAAAAAGATGAAGACTTTTACCATTATGCGTTTTATGATTTCCTTTTCCAGCTCCTATGCATAAATCTAATTAAATTAGTTTAAACAAACAAAAAAGAAAAGTCATTTGCATTTTATTTCCAACAATAATCTTACCAATAATGTTTATTATTTAAACTATTACTTATAAGCAAGTACATGAAACATTGAAATATATTTCTGTTAGTTTGTCTTTGTGGTTTTAAAAAGGTACTTTATGAATCTCTTATGCCATTTGTTCAAAATGAGATGACCACTGGTTAGAGAAAATCATGAATATTTAGGGAATACTGCGGTTGAGTTGGCATGCATTCATTTCCTTTCATTTCTTTTTATTGCTAAGTCCTAAAACTTCTAACATTCTTACTATGTTAACTTAGAGCAATTGGCATGATTATTGCTCAGACACAGAATAAGAAAATAAAAATATCCTGGGACCACTCTAATAGTATTATAATAATTATCATGCCTTTCAAGTTGCTAGAATGTTCATTAAAATATAATTTTTGTTATTGTTGGTGGTGTAGAATTTTTTCTACATGAACAAAAGAAAGAATTCTTACTATCAAAAACATGCACCATTCAAATAATTGCTTAAAGCATTTGCTAAGCAAGTATCAGTTTATCTTAATCTATGCTAAAGAGTGAAGTGGCAAGTAGAAAATGATAATGACACTTTCCCCGATCAACTTAGAATCTAACTGGAGAAACGACATTTGCCTTGGGTAAAACAAAATAAAAATTAGGCAAACAAAGGAATAAATAATATCTCAAATAATCTGTACATCACAAGTGAATGGTATTTCAGCATAGCCTGCACTGAAGAATTAGGGAATATAATTTACATGGTAAAATTGGTCCAGGAAAATTCATGAAAGTTAAATCATGAACAGGTAAACATTAAATAAAGGAAACATCATATAATAATAAAATATAAGATACCACTGCATACATACTAGAACATCTAAAATTAGAAAAAGACTAATCATATCAATTTTTGCTGAGGCTATGGAGGAAGTGGAATATCATATACTGATTTTGGGACTATAAAGTGTCATAACAACTTTTGAAATAGTTTAGCCATTTCTTACAGAGTTACACAGACTTCTGGTTACAGCTACAACATGTAAAAGGTTTGTAAGTTGTCAGCCTCACGCTTGCAACAAGAAATATGCTGAAGAAACTAAAAATCAGCAACATTGTTTTGGATCCACCAGAGACCTGAACTCACAGGGTGAACTGTTACGCCCTTACCTGGAGAGACAGGTAAATACAGAGAATCGAGAATCACAGTTGAGATCAGCCTATCTGGAACAAAAGCCACTGGAGTCATAAACTGGGAAGAACACTTCAGTGATAATTTTGAAGAATTGCTGGAGGCTGAGTGTGGGCTAGCATGACAATGAGAAACTCCTTGGCCACAGTCTTAAGGGAGGCAAATGTTTATGGGTTTTATCTCTGTAGGAAGCACAGAGGTTTTCAATATGGAGAACCAAGAAAAACACCTTCTTTTTTTGTGTGTGTGGAAACTGGGGAGGAGGGAAATACAGCCCAAGTTTTCTCCATAAGAAAGGCATGTTTTTCAGAGGAAAAGGCTTTGCCAGAGATTTATCAGACCTGTGGGAAAGGAGATTGTCCAACTCCAATGTCCTCTAGCCTTCCTGTCTCACCTAAGGAAACCAGAAAGTATTTATAAAGGTCCCAATCTTAGGGAACAGGCCAATTAAAAGATCGAGATTTTAATAATAAGCTTATATAAAGGTTGCCCTCCTTTCCCACCTTACCCCTACATCAATAAAACTCTAGGATAAAAACACTAGAATACAGCAGAATACAACAAGAAAGCCACACACAATAGAATCTATTTAAGAAGGAGTTCTTAGGGAAAACTAAAACAACAAGAGAGACAAAAATAACACTAGTGATGTTTGAATCCTGTGGCAACTACAGCTAGAGCAAACATTAAACACAGCCAGACTCCAAGCCAGATTAACATCAAACCTCACACTCATAGCTGATTTACCTCAGCTACTATTATCTAAACATTTTTTTAGCGAAAGCTGGAAACGACCCAAGTATCCATCAGCAAATGAATCGATTTAGAAAAATGTTGTTTTTGATTAAACGACTGGGCACTAGAGCCTCAGGATGGTGATACGTAAAACTAACCATCTAACTGGTCTTCTGGACTTGGGCCACCCTGCCTTCTCACCTTTCCTGGACATCCCCACCAGTTTTTCTCTCTGAAACACTGACCTGAGCCTTCACTTTTCAGCTAGTGCTCCACATACTCTCATCCAAGAATCATAAACATGACATGCAAACCTTTTCTGGTTAGGGCTCCAGGTGCTGACTTCCCAGGGATCTGTGGGAGGTGGTGACTATCCCTGTCTCAGGGACAGTTATGCATGCCTCTTCCTGGCTACTTACATGCCCAATCACCCAATAGCGTGGAAAGCACATGAGAGTGTGGGCTCGGCTTGTTTTCAGGGCATCACTGGGAGTGATCGCAGAGCCTGGCACACAGGAGGTGCTCAGTAAATGTTTCTGTGATTCCATGAGAGCCTGTAAACCTCTTCCGTGAAAAATACATTGATGGGTATGTTGAAGAAGAGAGATGGGAGATATAGTGTCTAACTCCAGGGATCATTTAATGTGATGACAACTTAGATTGTACAGACTCTAGCTATCAGAACACTAGGAAAACTGCGTGTTCAATCAGCCACCCGGTGGTGTGCAGAGCTCCAGGCTGGGTTGCCCTGTGGGCTCTGTCACGACTGTCATAGTCAGCCTGCAATGTGCTCATCAGCTGGCTAAATCACTTTAACCTTACCTGGGTTGGTTTTAGAGATTTTATTGTATGTGCCAAACACTACTTTCGGTCTTCATTTGTGTCTTTAGGAATCTAGGAAGCTTGACTTATTTTTTTAATTGAGTGAGTGATTAATTAATGAATTGATATGTTACACCCTATCTCATTCCACAAAGAATTTTTGGCACCTTACAGGAGATTTGTATATGCTAAATAATACATGACTAGGTGATGGAAACAGGAGGTTGAAATTGGGGAAGAGGAGACCCAGGTACCCTGACCTTGAAGACTATATGTACTACATTCCTGCACTTTATGTGACTTTGTCTTCAGGGACAAACTAAGAAAGGAATGATGGAAATTCTCACAAGAAGCTAAAATCTAGTACCTCAAAGCAAGGAGAACGACAATGTAATAATAGTAGAAATAAAGTGCACAATAAATGTAATGTGCTTGAATCATCCCAAAACCATGCCTTCCACCCCCTGGTCCATGGAAAAATTGTCTTCCATGAAAACAGTCTCTGGTGCCAAAAAAGTTGGGGACCACTGCCTCTAGTTTTATTCATTAATGTATTTCTTCAACAAATCTTTTTGAAGTGGTCTGTTTGCCAGGAAAGGTGCATTTTACAAAATGGAACATGCAATAAAGTCCAGGTAATTCTCTTCTTTTATCTTTCTGTATTGCTTCTTCTGCCCTAACGCCAACAGATCTTCCCGGAACAATTTCACGTCACATGACTCAAGAAATTCATTCATGTTGGAAATCTTTTTCTAGCCTGTGAAAGCTGACTTGTCTCTACAGCTCCATTTTTTACTTGTGATAAACACATTTTTCCTGTGTAGATACTGAGCATCTCTTCAAGAAGAGGCTAATAATTTTCCACAGTTTATTGTCAAAACTACTTTATTATCCCAGATCCATATAATGTGTGATTTACTGGGCAGATGTGATCAGATACTAGACCCACCTGGCATCTGCCTTCTTCTCGCTGATATTTCTGGGCATCAATCCAACCTACACTGAGAGAGAAGCTTTTTGGCTGTTTCTTGACACAAGATATTCTTGAGTAAGTGGAAGAATATCACTTGCCATGATGCAAAGGCAAACAGATAATGAGAACTTTTTTGTTTTGAATTGAAAAATTATAGGTTTATAATATCCTACAGAAATAAAGCAATAATAACAGTGGGCACACTTAGAAAACTTACAAGCATCTAGAGTCGAATAAATATATATTTAGTTTACTAAACTCCAGTGGTAGGTGCTAAAGTGCTTGTGCTAAGGTGTTAGTCAAATTACTACATTATTTAAAAAGGAGAGCTTGTATGCATATTACAAAACTATGGTATAAAAGATGAATAAATTAAGGATATGTAAAGCAAGAGAGGCCAGAATCAAACTGGAGTTTTGGAAAAGATCAATAACCAGCAGGGACAAATGAAAAACTAAGAAATATGTCCTAAATGAGGAGATATGGGATTGCCCTGTTGAATTTTATTAGTGACTTCCTACCAAGTATACTTTTAACAGCCACAAAGCTTCATTACATATAACCTACTTTTACAGACATCTTCCAATGTGTCATACCTGTCATGGGACAATAAAAAAAAAAAAAAGAAACCACTACCATTAGTAATTCCAGGAAACTAATTACAATCATCTGTCAGTATCTGCAAGAATTGGTTCCAGGAACCCCACCCCTCCAGATACCCAAATCTGCAGTCAAATCCCCCAGTGGGCCCTGTGGATATAAAAAGTTGACCCTCCCTATATGCAGGTTTTGTATCCTGTGAATATTGTATTTTCCATAGTATTTGGTTGCAGGTGTGATACCCATGGATAGAAAGGCTCAAGGGTATTTACTGAAAAAAGTCTGGCCAGTTGCAGTGAGCTCATTCCTGCAATCCCAGCACTTTGGGAGGCTGGGGTGGTCAAATGGCTTGACTCTAGGTGTCCCAGACCAGCCTAAGTAGTTTAGCAGACCCCATCTCTACAAAAAATAAGAAAGAAATTAGCCAGGCATGGTGGAGTGTGCCTGTAGTCCTAGCTTTCTGGGAGGTTGAGGCAGCAGGATCACTTGAGCCCAATTCAAGGCTGCAGTGAGCTGTGATCATGCCATTGAACTCCAACTCCTGACCCTCACCCTCCCCTCCCCCCACAAAAAGGAAAGAGGAAAAGAAACAATCTGCCTATAGTGGATTGGACCCAGGCAGTTCAAACCGGTTTTGTTCAAAGGTCAACTGTAAATTAGAAGTTCTGTTTGTAACAGTAGCAAACCATTTAGAATAATACACAAAGGTTTTCATGGGCTAAAATTAGAGTGTGATCATAGAGAAAGCATTTTACTTGGGCATCACTTGGAAGTTTCAATCAAACTATTGGATAAAAGGAACAGAGAAATTACTAGTTATTAAATTTTGAAAGTTGGAAAGTTTATCAATGTTTAATGCAATCATAAAGGAAATGCTAGAAAGGTTTGATGACATGAAAATTTAAAACTTCTGACTTGGTAAATTTACTGAGGAATGTTCTTACATTTAGTTGTTACTCAAAGGAATGAAAAATGCTTAAAGCTACACTTGTCTCTTGTAATATCATCTGTAAAAGGTGATGATGATGGTGACAAAATAGGTTAATTTTTATTGAATGCTACTGCGTCTTTCTACATGATTCACCTATTTAATCCTCACACACATCAAATATTATGAGTAAAATTCTATGAATTTCTGTATTACATAGATAAGAAAATTAAAGATTCCAGAGTTAAATAAGTTGTTAGTGGGTATACTAATGGCATAAGTTAGAGCCAATATTTGAAACCTGGTGCTTTGATTTTATGGCCCACATTTTTAACCAACATGCCTTGCTACCTAATTAATTTCAATATAACTTTCAAAAACCCAATTAAATATTTATCCAAAAAATCCAAGCAATAGTTAAGAATAAAAATTGATGTTCAGTACATCCATAGTTAATTATAAACAAATATCTGATTATCAGTGCAAAAATTATTTTATTACCACATGTGCTATAGAGATGACATGACACTAGCTATTAATTCTCTTACTTCATTCTCTACCTATAATTTATTTCCTCTGTCAACCAGTTTAATGTTTTCAGCAAAGTAAAAGGATAGATTTTCAGGTATTGGAAGTTAACAAAAATCAACATAATAAAACAGAGAACTCGAACGAAATCATATATTGTAAAATTATTGCATTTTTTGTTATTGTTACAAATAAATCTTATTTTTTTACCTTCATAAACTGCCAAAACAATAAATAAATAACTGGTTTTGTGAAAGAAATCAAGTAAAGATAAAAAATTCTTTCAGGTGAGTAATGCCATATGTGAACTTGTATTTCAGCACCACAGGACACTGTTTTAATTGCTTTCTTAATGTAGTTGGTTCAGCCTGTGTTTTAGAGGACATATGGCACATTTTCCTGGGAATGAGAACTTTTCTAAGATTTTTACTATTTTTCAATGAAATTCAGAATTTTAAAGTAAGATTTTCTTCATTTAATCTGTCGTACAACTGACATTCTATTCTATTGTGACTTTTTATGCCAAAGGATCATCATCTAAAATGTGGCATTCAGAGCAATCAGAGGTTAATGTCATTTTGCAAAGTCACAGAGCAATCATTTTGTAAATTGCCTACTTCCAGAGATTTCTGACTAAATCTGAAGATGAAAATGCCTTCCTCAATGTTATCAACAGAGTAAATTGTCTTCCTGCCAATGTTTGTCATCTAAAATATTATTTCATCAACACTGAAAGTCAATTTTCCTAAGGCCTTAGAGCAAGCAAAATTACCAAGTGCTTTCACTCTAATTTCATGAAAGGAGTGAAGTAAATTCCAGGCAGTCATTTTGAGTGCTTTAATTTCATGTTTTATTTTGGAATTTATGGATCAGTCGGCAATCAATTCATAGGAAACAAAAATAGTTTTCTTTGAAAATGCAAATTTCTGTACACTGCAATGTTGTGAGAGGTTAGTCCTACTTAAAAATGCATGAAAAATTTCCAGCATGTCATTATTATATTTTGTAAGACCTTCATGGAATTTAATATAATTTTGCTAAAACTGTGCACAGAGAGGAATGACTATGGATTTAGAGTCAGGAGACATGTTTTCATATTACTGTTCACTAAAACCTAATTTCATTCTCTTCAGCAAGATAATTAATCCACCTGAGTATCAAATCTGTTATCATAAAATGAGGATACTAATATAATGCCTACCTGACAGAATTGTGGTATAGATTAAATGGAATCAGGCATATGAACATGCTTTTTGAACATGAAATCAAATCTGTACAGATGTTAATCACAAATAAGCATTTCTTATCTTTGATAGCATTCAATATCCTGTGACTCATGTGTCTTGGGAAATCATCCCAAATAGTTCAATAATGGAGGCCAGATTGTGTATGTGTTCTCTGTGGTATAAGATTTCAATGCTTTTCAAAGTTTGTATGATTTCTCGAAGTTTCAGGAAGAACTTTGTCTCTAAACTCGACTCATCTCCCCTGACAGAGAGAATTCCATTAAGTAAAATAATGAATGATTAAAAAAATTAAATGAATATCTTAATTATGTGGCTTGCAAATTATCTGTACATAATTATTAGAAAGGTTATATCATAATTAGGTGTTAAAACAAATATTTTGAACATATGTGCCTTTCTTTCCTTCTGTATCTATAACCTTCACAATCAACTAGGCATTTTACCTACTCTAATAAGCATCCAAACTCCATTATTTCTGCAATTCCTCGGAGCCAGAAGTAACTTTCAATCTGTACTACAAATATAGAGGCAGGGGATTTCAGCTAATAACAAGGATAAAGCAGATGATATTTTTTCTGCCAGAGTTTTCTCAAGGCCTTGATTTTTAAATAAATTTCAGTGCTTGTATCAATAGCTATCTCCCCAATCTTCCATCCACTGTTGCCCCACTTCTGGGGTTCCAAAAGGTGAATAAATCTTACTCTCACTAGTGATATCTCCAGGTATAATTCATTAACCATTCCTATCCAATATTTTTTTAAAAAAAGAATCAGAGAGAACAATGCTGAACTAAGGATCCTTGATAGTCAAATGCAAGCATTTACTTGCAATGCCTTACTAAATGACTGGAAATATTATTTGGACCAATAAGCCAAGGATGATATCTGACGTGTTGTAGAAAACATTACGGTTGGGAGTGGGCAAACTCACAACTAATGGATGCATTGTAGGGGGGAAAGAGCATGCCTCAAATCATGGTTTGGGTGTGGCAAAGTCATAACATGTAACCAAAGTGTTTGTACCGCCATAATATCCTGAAATAAAAAAAAAAAAAAGAAGCATGAGTCCTTTAAAAAGCTACTTTCCCATGGCTAGTGAGTAGTTAAGAGCAACATACGAGGAAAAAGAGGCACTCGTAGCTTACTTACATGTATTCATCTCTGAGAAAGAGTTGTTTCAGTGGAGAAAAAATGAGCTGTAACGTTGGAAAAGAAAGTCTTTATTTAGACAACATTGACAGACATCTGGAGCAGTGTGGAGGAAGTGGTGAGGGGAGGAGGTATTATATGATGTTTTCTCGGCTGCTACTTTTTGTTTTCTAAGCATGATTTTGATCATTTCAGGGCAGTGATCTGTTCCTACTTTAGGTTTATCTCTTTTATCACTGAAATCTGTCACAGTAGTTGGTGTTATATATCTGGTTGTGACATACCCTTACCTACCAGACACTTTCTCTTTTTCTTGTTTCCTCTCCTTGCAGCATGGCTTTGCATGTGTTCAGAGCTTATGGTGGGGATATATAACTACTCAATGGTGATATAGCTGCGATACTAACAAGTATTCAGGCCTAACACCAGTTTGTTGCTTCAACCATTTTCCTGCCTTGAGAGGGTTCCAGCATCCAAGACACATCAAGAATATTTAAGAAATAGAATCATGATTCTGAAACACTTCACTACTAAAATATTATCTTGAAAAGAGAATTTCTTCCAGGGAAGTCACAGAAGCTATGATTTTGTGAAGCAAAATTTGATGTTAATTAACATACACAACCACATGAAAAGGGGCTTCTCTAGTGAAGACGCCAGTGCCAGTGCCAATCGGCACCTACGACACTTGGAAAAGAAGCCAGAAGCTAAAATGTTATCACCCTCTAAGTGCCCAAAATCTCTGTCACCAAACTTTTCAGAAAATCATAGCTGGCACCCAATAATAACCATGTCTCAACTTAATTCTATTTGAGAATTTTATATTTGAAAACTTAAGTCATATGCCTACATCCCAGTTTCAAGAGAGTGTGAAGATATGAAATTTCTGACTTCCTATTGGCTAAGAGAGACTCACTGTGAAAAAAACAACAAAATGTAAAAGGAATATCCACTATATCCTTTATCATCATGCTCATCACTTCTACTGACGCAGCCCAGCCGTCCTCAGCATAACACCACTCCTCCCAACTGGGAAGTGTGTTAGGACCCTCCAGGAAATCAGCAGAGTTGCCTATATCAGTGCCTGCTCCAGAGCTGAGCTCAAGCGTATTTTGTTAGCACCCTCCCCTCCACAGTGACCACTGGGACACAGGAAAATTAAATAAACTTCTCATTACAATTTTCAAGACTTTGTTCTATATACTTATAAAACATCATTACGCTATTTAACAATTGGGTTTCTTTAGTTTTGTTCCATATTTATACATTCCATTATACCAACTCAACTGTTGGCTTTCAGGAGAACATCCCAATCCCAAACCTGAATCTATCCTATTCCATCCCAAATTTCCAAATTTGAATATAGTGTAAACCCTCCTGTAGTGCACATAGCTAATAATTATCCAGGTTAAGCTTCTTCTCTTTTTTTTTTTTTTGCCTTGTTGAGAGATTATAATTATCTTCCCAACATAGATGAAAAACATATCTATACTTGTACCAATCCTAATTCTAATCCTCACAGCCAACAAATAAATTGAATAGTTTTTGTATGTAATGACCCTTGAGTATCTAAAAAAAAAGTTTAATATTTTTTTCTGGTAGATCAAACATTCTCTAAATAATTCTTCATTATTTATTACTTTCACTTCCATTTAAACTTTTCTGTACTCTTTTTAGAGCACAGCTCCCATAATTAAATATTATGGATTTTTTTTCTTTTCTTTTAAGGTATTTAGCGTAGTACTGGATACTTTGTAAGTGCTTTAGACATCGAGATTCCTTTTACTAAAAACTTGATTACTTTGATGTAGAAAATCATTGTATTAAGACAAAATGATAGTGTGATGGTTAATTTTTTGTGCCAACTTGACTAGGCTAAGGGATGCCCAGACAGCAGCTTAGGTAAAACATTATTTCTGGGTGTGTCTGTGAGGATGTTGTCTTAGTCTGCTTGTGCTGCTGCTATAACAGAATACCATTGTCTGGGTAATTTGTGAAGAACAAAAATTTATTTCTCTCAGTACTAAAGGCTGGGAATTTTAAGATCAAGGCAACAGCAGGTTTGGTTTCTGGTGAGGACTACATCCCTGGAGGGGAGGAATGCCTTGTTCTCACATGGCAGAAAAGCTTAACAGTGAGCTATCCAAAAGCTGTGTGAAGCTTCTTTTATAAGGGCCTCAATCAGTTCATGAGAAAGGAGCCCTCATGGCCTAATGACATCTCAAATGCCCCGCTTCCTAACACCGTCTTATTGGCAATAACCAAATTTTAGTAGAGACATATTCAAACCATAGCAATATTTCTGAAAAAAATTACTGTTTGAATCAGTAGATTAAGTAAAGAAGATCCTCCCTCACCAATGTAGGTGAGCATGATCCATTCTTTTGAGGATCCAAACAGAAGGGAAAAAAAAGGCAAAAGAAGGACTAATTCATTCTCTTTCTCTCTCCCCCTCTCCCTCTCCTTCTTCCTCTCCTTCTCATTCCTTTCATGAACTAGCACATCTGCTCCTTCCCTCAGACACTGCACTCCTGGTACTGGGGCCTTTGGACTCTGGGACTTAACTTCACCACTCTCCTCCCCATCACTTCTCAGGCCTTCAGGTTCAAACTAAATCATACCACCAGTTTTCCTGGTTACAGATAGCATACTGTGGGACTTCTGGGCATCCACAATTGTGTGAGCCAATTCTCATAATAAATCTCCCCTTATATATCTGTGTATATCATGTTGGTTCTTTTTCTCTGAAGAACTCTGACTGACACAGATAGAATATGCCAATATTAATTGTTCTTTACTTTAAATTAGGTGCATATATCCTGCACATCCACTTGCATTTCCTTTTTTAACCTTCCCCAATAATTTTATTTACTTCTTTAATATCTAGTTTAAACCATAAAACATCTAGCAATTTTGGTCATGTGGTTTTACAGTGTTTAATGAGCATTTAAGTCTGGTTTCATTGTATGAAAAGGGAAACATAGAAGTAAGATTACATAAATACCCCTGCAAGGGGAGATTTCTTACATCCATAGCTATCTAGAGCATTGTCCAGCCCCATGGACAATATATACATTCTCACAAAATTTACTTGTGACATTATACTATATTTGTAGTCAAGAGAGGCCCCCTCTTCCCAAACTCAAACATGCTCTCTGGCTAGAATTTCAATATCTCATTTTCACACCATGTCTGTGTGCTGGAAAGGAATAACTCAGGTCTGGTAGAATGTTAGGAGAGGAAATTCTGAAGAAATTAAAATTGGTACCAAGGAAAAAAAAAAAAATACAGCATGTGAAAACAAAAAAATAATTTGGAAATGCAGGAACTGTTGGGACAAAGTCCTGAGTGAGTTCAATATATAAGAGAAGGTGACCAAGCAACACTGAACAATATCAAGATATATACTTAGAAAAATATCAGCAGCTATAACAGCTGCACCACAATATCTGAATTATAAAACTGACTTTAAAAGTGTGTTGCCATATAAAGAAATACAGAATTTACTCTCTGATCTAATCTTGTATTCATGATCAGTGGCAAAAGAAAGGCATTATCTTGTATCTGTAATTAATGGAATTTTATTTTAAAAAAACAACCAGCATGACTTTAGGAGGGTAGCATCACATGAAAAAGCTGCATGTACTAAAGTAACTTAAAATAAAATGGTATTAAGATAATAATACCATGTCAAGGATCTTCAACTGTAAAGTGCTTTAAAAATGTAAAGTGTTAAAATTATGTAAGAAAGGAAGAGTGGCCTTGCATACACTCTCATTTCTCTGGTCCATCAATGGATGCTGCGTCATTCAGAAGACCATAATAACTTCTTCACAGCAGGAAGGACGTTTACCAAAAAAGTCCTATTTTATTGTATGCTCAAAAACTTTTCTAGTTGCTTTCATTTTGCAATGCTTTATCTCAATATCTTAAGGTGAGATTTCTCGGCTTGATATTTCAGAAGTCTGTTTTTCTTCCAGAGTGACTCACATTTCAAACAAAGAACATGGATTATTCATTGGTAACAACATTCTTTTCTTTTTTTCTTTTTCTTTTTAATTTCAGAGTATTATTTCAAAGTGGGGTACAAATGCGCTTTGGTTACATAAATTGACTTTGCACTGCCCTAGTCAAAGCTACAAGTGTGCCCATTCTCCAGACAGCACGAATTCCACCTGTTCAGTATGACTTTACCTATCCCCTCCTCCCCCTTCCACCTGCCCAACACCCGATGAATGTCGCTTCCATATGTGCATATATGTTTAGATCGATTAGTATCAATTTAATTGTGAGTACATGTGGGGTTTGCTTTTTAATTCTTGTGATACTTTACTTAGTAGACTGGGCTCCAGCTCTATCCAGGATAATGTAAGAGGTGTCAGTTCACCACTTTTTATGGCTGAGTAGTACTCCATGGTATACATATACCACATTTTATTAATCCACTCATGGATTGATGGGTACTTGGGTTTTTTCCACATCTTTGCAATTGTGAATCGTGCCGCTATAAACATTCAAGTGCAGATGACTTTTTTATAGAATGTCTTTTTTCCCTTTCGGTAAATACCCAGTAGTGGGATTGCTGAATCAAATGGTAGTTCTACCTTTAGTTCTTGGAGGTATCTCTATACTACTATCCATAGAGGTGGGAAATGCAAATGAAAACCACAATGAGATATCATTTAACTTCAGTGAGAATGACAGTATCAAAAAGCTGCAAAACAACAAATGTTGGTGTGGATGTGGAGAGATAGGAACACTCATACATTGCTGGTGGGACTGCAAACTAGTATAACATTCTTTTCTTATCTGCCTCTTTCTTTTTTTATAGCTGCAGGATACCATCGTGTGGATGTAGCATATTTATTCCACTATTTTTCTACCATAGGCTTTCAGGTGATTTCTGATGTTTTGCAATTACTAACAATGCTGTAATGAATAACATGTGCATATGAATTTATACATATTGTTGGAAATATGTTCTTCAGAATAAATTTCCAAAAGTGGCATGGTTGGGTCAAAAGGCAAGCACTTGTAGTTTTGCTAGATATTGCCAAATTCTCCTCCATGAATGTACTATTAATAATTTGCATTCTCCACCCAAAGCAATGAGTGAGAACTTCTGTTTCCCCACAGACTGTCAACAGATTGCTTAGTCAAGTTTTTTTTTAACTTTTGCCAACTCGATAGCTGAAAGTCAGTGAAAAATAAAGTTTTATATTGCATGTCTCTCATCACGAATGAAGTTAAGTATGATTTAAATGTGTGAAAGGTTTTTTTTTGGCAAATTGACTATTCCTGTATTTTACCAATTTCCTCTACATTTTTAAGAGCTCTTTATATATTAGAGGCATTAGTAATAAAATAATAAAGACTATATTTATTTTGTTTGTTTTTGCCATGCAAGTTTTTTTGCAGTTAAATTTATTAAACTTTTCTATTACTTCTTCAGTACTTATATACTTACTAGTACTTATCAGTATGCTTAGAAAATATTTCTCCACACCCAGGTAATAAATTATCTATGATTAAATACTTACATGTTTCATTTCTTACATTAGATCACTCATTTATTTCAAATTTTTCCTTAGATATACAGTAAGAAATGGATCAAATTTTATATTTTTCCAAAGAAATGTCCATTTGTGCCAGCACAATTATTTTTGGCTGTGAAAGTTAATTTATTTTTTTATATATATTTTTTGATTTCAGCATATTATGGGGGTACAAATGTTAAGGTTATGTATATTGCCCTTGCCTCCTCTCCCACCTCGAGTCAGAGCTTCAAGTGTGACCATCCCCCAGGTGGTGCACATCTCACTCATTATGGATGCATATACCCATCCCCTCCTCCCCCTTTCCACCTGCCTGACACCCAATAAATGTTATTCCTATATGTCCACTTAGGTGTTGATCAGTTAATATCAATTTGCTGGTAAGTACATGTGGTGCTTGTTTTTCCATTCTTGAGATACTTCACTTAGTAGGATGGGTTCCAGCTCTATCCAGAAAAATACAAGAGGTGCTATATCACCATTGTTTCTTAAAGCCAAATAGTACTCCATGGTATACATATGCCACATTATATTAATTCACTCATGTATTGTTGGGCACTTGGGTTGTTTCCACAACTTTGTAATTGTGAATTGTGCTGCTATAAACATTCAAATGCAGGTGCCTTTTTTGTAGAGTGTCATTTGTTCTTTTGGGTAGATGCCCAATAGTAGGGTTGCTGGATCAAATGGTAGATCCATTTGTATCGCTTTAATGTATCTCCATATTGCTTTCCGCAGAGGTTGAACTAGTTTGCAGTCCCACCAGCAGTGTAGGAGTGTTCCTATCTCTCCACATCCACATCAACATTTATTGTTTGAGGACTTTTTGATAAAGGCCATTCTCACTGGAGATAAGTGATATCTCATTGTGGTTATGATTTGCATTTCCCTGATGGTTAGAGATGTTGAGCAATTTTTCTTTTGTTTATTGGCCATTATTCTTTCTTCTTTTGTAAAGTTTCTGTTCATGTCCTTTGCACATTTTTTGATAGGGTTGTTTGAATTTTTCTTTCTGATTTTTGTGAGTTCTAAATAGATTCTAGTTATCAGCCCCTTATCGGATGTGTAGCTTGTGAAAATTTTCTCCCATTCTGTAGGTTGTCTGTTTGCTCTCGTGACTGTTTCTTTGGCTGTGCAGAAGCTTTTTAGTTTGATCAGGTCTCATTTATTTATTTTTGTTGTTGCTGTGATTGCCTTTGGGGTCTTCTTCATAAATTCTTTGCCCAGGCCAATGTCTAGAAGAGTATTTCCAACATGTTCCTCTAGAATTCTAATAGTTTCATACCTTAGGTTTAAGTCTGTTACCCAGCGTGAGTTGATTTTTGTGAGAGGTGAAAGGTGTGGATCCTGCTTCAGTCTTCTACATGTAGCTATCCAGTTTTCCCAGCACCATTTATTGAATAAAGATTCTTTTTCCCAGTGTATGTTTT
>CAUYPO010065852.1:0-95251 GCA_963574435.1 Cheirogaleus major
CAGGAATTTGAGACCAGCCTGAGCAAGAGAGAGACTCCGTCTCTACTAAAAATAGAAAGAAATTAATTGGCCAACTAAAAATATATAGAAAAAATTAGCTGGGCATGGTGGCGCATGCCTGTAATCCCAGCTACTCAGGAGGCTGAGGCAGAAGGATTGCTTGAGCCCAGGAGTTTGAGGTTCCTGTGAGCTAGGCTGTTGCCACGGCACTCTAGCCTGGGCAACAGAGTGAGACTCTGTCTCAAATGAAAAGAAACCCCTATATGATTAGAGTATTACTCACATACATCTCTGTCACTGAGCAACAAAAAGTACCCAGACTAATATATTAATTTTTTCCACTACAGTAAAATGGAAACTGATTTTTAGACTACTTCATAGAGAATTTAATTCTCTTCCTCTGAGATGAAACTCCAGGCAACCGCTGATCCACTCACTTTCTGTCACTATAGATTTGTTCACATTTTCTATCATTTTATATAAATGCAATTTTATACTATGTAGCCTTTTGAATCCACCTTCTTTCACTTAACATGATAAAGATTCAGCCATGTTGCAGCATAAATAAATAGTTCATTCTTTTATTGATGAATAGAATAACACTATATAGATATACCACATTTTATCCTTTCACCTGCAAATGGACATACAGATTGTTTCCAGTTTGGGACTATTATAAATAAAACTGATGTAACTGTTCATGCAGAAGTCTTTATGTGAGAATAAAAAGACTAGAGTATATGGTAGGTATATGTTTAATGCTTTAAAAAGTTGCCAAACTCTTTTCCAAAGTAGTTACACTATTGTATATTTCCACCAGCAGTTCCAGTTCCTCCACATCCTCATCAACTCTCGGTATGGTTAGTGTTTGTAATTTTAGCCATTTTAATAAGGTATAGTTAGTGGAATGCATTATTTACTTTATTTAGTTTTAAAATTATTTTTCCTTGCTATAAATTAAATGTAAGTATTAAAAAAGCTCAAGTATTAAGATTTAATAGCTGCCCCTGGAAGTAATGGATTTCTTCTTACTAGTAGTATAAAATAAGGACAGGGCAACCAAATGATAAGGATATTGTGGAAAAATGTCATGTCTTAGATGGATGAAAAATATCCTTTTACGTGTCCATGTATCCTAATATCTCATGGATTCTATTAAATGAAAAATCATTGGGAACTACTGCCAACGGAAATAATTTCTACAGAAGGCTAATAAAACAAAGCTATCCAAACAGAAAAAGAAAACTTGTTCAAGAAATAAGTATATACTATTATTTTGAGACATACCTTGTCGTGGATCCCAAAGACTAAAAAGTCTATTATTAACAAAACAAAATTCAAGGTATAAATTATTTGTTAAACTATACGCACAGATAATCATACCTTATCTATATATAAAGTTCATGCCTTCTGGTCCATGACATTTGATTTACCATCATCCTTCTGGTTTCATTTAGTTCCCTAACACTCTGAGCTCCAGAGTCAGTCACCACAAAGACACTCCCCTGAAAAGACTTCACTCTTTTCCAACTCTGGTCCTTTGGCCAAACCTGCCAAATAAGTCCTTCTCATTGCATCTCACCATCCATTCTTTTCTCTCCAATCCCCTATTCTCAAGTTACTAGAGGATAAACAAAATGTATATATGTAGATTAAAAAGTCTAAGATAAATGTTCCTCCCCTTTGGTGATGCCCTGTTTCATAAGAAGAATGCATCACTCTGGCTCTGCTCTAACAACCTGAAAAATGTACATTCATCTTTCAAGATTCACTGTAAATTTCACTTCCTTTGGGTTCTCCATCTCCCACCTGCAAAATGGGAAACTCCTCCTCTAAGTCTCCACCTTGCTCATAATCCTTTTAACACTCTTACTTTGGGATAAGCTCCTGAGCCCCAAAGAAAGAACCACCAGCGCTGAGAGAATCCTCTACTGCAGAATAAAATCCACAGGCTTCAGACAGCTAAGCCCCAGGCTACTACCCAGTTCAGAGTTATGTTCCAAAAAGTTAAAATTACTTCAACCCTGACTTTGAAAAATGTAGAGTCCAGGGTAATTTTATTCAGCGAAGATGTATTTTCAATTTTAGCTATTTAAGAGATATTTGCCCAAATGCAGTTACCACTAAAGCGTCGGATACCACAACATTCTGTAAGTATGACACTTTACTCTAAATGAGAGAGGCAGCCTTAACTCTGAATATGTTTTCTTAGCCATTTTGGTGCATAGATGCCACCAAAGTTATCAAGCTACCTATAAACTCTTAATCCACAAACTTGAGATTATTTTTAATGCAGAAAATTGGAAATATGACTTTCCTTGGCATCATGTATCAGAAGTTAGAATGATTTCCATTTAAGTAATTCTCAACTCATTTGACACATCTCTTATCACTCAAAATACTGAGTCCAAATATAGAAAACAGGTTCTTTAAACACACAAGAATCTGAGACCTGTCAATCAGTCTTAGACAAGTATTACAGGCACTGGCACATTTGCACCAACAATGTACCATTTTGATCATATCAAAAGATACATGCCCTGCTTCCCAATTAATGATGCCACATCTAAAACAGCATACTACAGATATTTGCTTCAGGTTACAAGCAAGTACCATTAGACTAATAATAGAAAAGGATTTCTTTGTTCAAGGATACATAGCTTAAGTTTTTGATCTGCTCTACAGATTCTTTCAATGAATAGTCATCCTAACATCACACTGGCCACATGAGTAAGCCCCAAATAACTGGGCTGTTCAGGGGAATAAAGAAGGTACGGTATCTGTATTAACTCCCAAAGAAGCAGTCATGTCCATCCATTTCCCCATAACATACATGCAATAATCCTGATGTAGGAAAGGAAGATATAAAGCTCTGATTTATGTGTGAATTATTTATATATTTATTTATAGTGAATTACACATATGTAGGTGTTTGTACAAGTATGTTACTGAGGTACAAGTCATACAGAATCAAGTGGCAAATCTCAAATACATAGTTTAATGATTTTTACATGTGTATATACCTGGGAAATCATCAGACAGGATATTTTCAGCACTCCAGAAGATTCCCCTGTGCTCCCTCCAAGGTCAAATAGTTATTTGACTCTATTACCATAGTTTAGTTTTACCTTTTCTTGATCATCATATAAAAGTTATCATACACATGTACACATTTGTGTCTGGCTTCTTTGGATGAACATTAAGTCTGTGAAATTCATCTATGTTGTTGGATGTATTGATAGTTTGTTCTTATTAATTACTAAGAATGTACCACAATTTATTTATCCATTCATTGGGCATTTAAGTTATTTCCAGTTTGAGGCTCTTATGAATTAAGCTACAATTAATATCTTCTATATGTTTTTTTGGGACATATGCATTGCATGCATTTTTCTTGAGTACGTATTCAGGAGTGCAACTGGTCATTAGGCAGGCATATGCTTAGTTTTAGTAAATTCCGCCTAACAGCATTTCTTCTGAAATATTAATGGGAAAGGAAATATCTTTTTGCAACATGCAGAATGATTTGTTTAGTTATTTCTTATTTTCTATCACATATATTTAAAGTAAAGTTAGACACCCTCTAGTACAATGATTCCATCCCAACTCAAATACCAGAATCACCTGGGAAATCTTTTACAAAGAATGATTCCTTGACATTCCCATGCTCTGCCAAACGAACTCCTACCTATTAGTGAGGATTAGAAACTACAACTTCATGACTTTTATTACCAGAATCAAACTTAAATGCAATGAATGGGTTAAAAACATATTTCATGAGAAAATAAAAAGTGTTTTATAATTGTAAGGTATTATGATTTTATTTAATTTTAATTTATTTAAATTAATTACCTAGAAGTGAGAACTAAAGTCAGGGATGTTTATTCATTAATTTTTTAATTTTTTTAATGTTTGTTTCTCTCACTGTGTTTCTAATAAAGAGAAAAGTTCTTGACTAACTATGGCAACCACTGCATTAAAAAAAAAAATTGGCAAATCCATGTCAGAACAATGTTTTGGGAATTGGAAAGAATCCCTTTTCAAGAAGAATGGTACAGAGCCCTACAAAGCAACCACATCATCAGAAATGGGAAAATCTCAGAGGTGAGAACATGAGATTAAGACTCCTCTCAAAACATAACAAAAATCTGAAACTTGTCACTTGAACGCAATATGCCTAATATGATGATGATCATGAAGAAGCCATGGTCTTATGAAAACTTGTCAACAGCAGACTATCAACTGCCCGAGTGAATACACAAAAATAGCACCAAACCACGTCCTCCCCAATCCACCCCTGCAAAAAAAAACGTGCAAAGCTATAGAGAGCTTAATTTTCAAAGATGTCACATGGAAAGACTAAAAAAGAACTGAAGAAAGATTTGGGTAAATTTATGGGTGATACCACAAATTACCTGAAAGAGGATGGATGTAGGATATACTTGACATAAAACTGACATCAGAGAAGATATAACTGAAAGCTTATACAGAATAGATACAAGGACTGACTTTTGATAATAGAACCAATGGTATGTGCCCATGCACCTTAGCAAGCAACCACTGTCATTTCTATACAATATTAAAAAGACTTACTTAGAAGCAGAGTATCAGAGAATAATTAAACTAGAGCAAGAGATTTAAGAGACTACACAGGCAAACTCTTTTCTAAAGGTGAGGAGGCATGCATAACTCAACAAAAAAGAGCCCCAGGCCAGCACCAGCTAACACATTTTAATAGAAGGCATGAAAGACCAAATACTTAGGTCATCAAGATGCATGTCCGGCATCCAGAAGGTAAATAAAGGAGGGTCAAAGTTTATTTCATTTGCCTGAAAGGGATGCTAAAGTAAAACAAGAGGCCACAATTTGCCTGATGTATCAGTATGATGAGAGCACACACTGCCCTTTCTGGGCTGCACCAAAGAGTCTGTCATCAGTCGGTGGTTCCATTTCTTTTAAGCAAAACAAAGTACCCCTTTTCCTTTCAGCTTCGGAAACTATAGTCTCCTTTATAAACTACACAAATATCTTATGATGGATCTTTTGAAAAGTGCTCACAGTTTCTTCAAAAAAGTAGCATCTGTCCCCTAAAACAATCACCTTTTTAACCATAAATGTTCATACTCACACAACCATGGAAACTCTTGATACTTTTAAGGTAGACCTTAAATACCAAAATCAAGCTTCAAATTCAACAGTTCTTTTATCCTCAATGATTCCAAATCACAATTAAAAAAATAAAAAGCCTGGTTCTTTGCTTTCAATCAATATAATCCCAAGAGTCCAAGCATCCAAACATTCACATAAAATATTTTAATTTTATGTATTTAGAAGAGATAAGCTGATCCAGTAAGGTGATCAATAAGATTGATCTCAATAAGATGACAGGGCATGTGCTTACAACTGACATTAGTCACCAAATGAGGGAGTTCATGCTTTAGGATGCCACAAACTCCCAGAGTATAAATTAGCACCATTATTCACTAACAAAGCAGCATTTTTTCTTTTAATAACAGTTCACCTAGATATTCTACATTGTTACAATGTAAAAAACAAAAAACAAAAGAGTATTCTAAATACTCAATTTAAAGTCAAATGGATGATTATAATTAAAGAATTATAATTAAACAGATTTATAAAAATGGATTTTTACATGGAGTGTATATTAAATATATAAAAGATACCCAGTCAAAATAAATAATGTATATATCTAGACCTCTTTCTTTATAACTTACGTTTAAAATTTTTAGAATATACACTGAAGTTCAGATTTATACCCTTATCACTAATTTAATTGATAAAGATTCTCTTTATACTGTCAAAACAAACTGTTAAAACTAATATTCTAAAGCACATATTCTTAGCATGAAGTTTAGCCATACATTATTTTATACCATATACTTACTACATCAAACTTCTGAGTGATGTTCCCTTGGACATCAAGTAAATAAACTTTGCCATAATGTGTGCCCAGTGCCAAAAACTGTAAGAAGAACGAAGAGGTAGATTAATGTACTATTAATACACAATTAGTAATTAAACCATTTTGAAAGTCAAGATGCTTAATGTATAAATGATCTGCAATGTCTCGGAAGATAGGCATTCCTTGGAGAAGGCTTGTTTCCAGCTTCAGGGAAATAACAGAACAGGGCCTATTTTATTGTGATAGTGCAAGCTAGCTGTCAGAATGACTCATGAGGACCCTCATCTACTGACAACTAATGGTGTGTATGCAGTCTGTACACAATGCCTGATGGACTGAGGCAGTAAATTAAAAATGTAGCCGCGAGAGCACGACCAACCTACAGCTGAACTCAAAGTCAGGAAGGAATGATTAAGAAACTCCCCCTAATTTATGGCAAATGTGTAAATCTGTGCTATCATTTAAATTGCACACATGCACACAAACAACAAAATACTTTTTAGATTGAAAAATCCAAGCCATATTGAGGTACCAAAAAGCTCAGCTATATTATGCTATCAGTTAGCTTTAATATGCCTCTATAAAATTTAATACATAATACTGAGTGTAAATGTTTATATTCTAATGCAAGAAAAATCCCTTTCTGTCATTAAATAACTTGAGTACATATTCATTTTATGATATAAAACTAGTTCACAACTCCCACTCTTTCTTTAATTCTCTACGCTAACCCTAAGCAAACCAGAAGAAACTTTAAGACTACCTAAAATATGACATGAGAGTTTTCTTCCATTTTATTTCTTTAAGCATTACTCAAATAGTCCAAAATTCTCTGTATTTCATTGCATGTGAACATGCTTCAATGCAACCCATAATGAAATGCTCAAATTTACAGGCACTACTAAGCGTTTCAGTCAAGCAGCACAATCTTTAAAAAATAACCTTACAGAAAGTCAAGATTTAAAAGGATTTATCAAAATGGAATTGCTTAAAATGAAATTTCAGTTCAGGCACTTAAAATATGAAGCTACATTAAAGAGGAGTCACAAAAAGGGAAAGAAGGGGTTCATTAGAAATTCATCCCCTGCAATGCCTTTCACTCCTGCAAGGTTGCCTTTTTTCAGGAAGAAAAAAGTCCCCCGGGTAAAAAAATCAATACTGGTTAATAAAACATCAGGTGTGCAGACATAACTAGGTATGACGATTCCGCTGCACAGGCCTGCCTGAATGCACCAGGTGCCATGACGATTAGTCATCCAGGGCGGACAGCAAGCCTGGTGAAAAGAGGATGCTTGGGCGCTGGAAGGGAAAGGGGAAGAGGTAATTCTGGGGGGAAATTAGTCTGAATATTTAAACCAAATAGGAATGTTTCCTCCAGAGCAAAAGAATATTCTAATCAGAAATAGGGGACTCAAATGGTTGTAATTTTATCGCTACTGTGACACTCTGACAATATTTAAAGAGAGAAACACCACACATGATATGAACTAACAACAAACAATACTCCATTCTGAGGCTTTCTATGGTAAAAGAATGGGTCTTAAAAGCTCACAGCACCCCAAGTATCTCACAGTATTGATTCTCCTCATAAATACTGTATTTAGTTTGTTAGGAATCCAAGGGAGATTGGATCCTTAAAATACTTTAATACTGTGTCATTCTCTGACACCTCTGTAAAGGCTATTTTTGAATTTCTAATGACATCTTATTCTGTGGAAGTTTTAGAGGTTCTATACAGGGTACTTTACCCAAATATTAATTCCTTTTCTTCATTTTTTTTTGAAATTACTAGTTTTATTCATTTAACATTTAAGATAGAAAGAAAACATAATTATTTTGATTTTATAGTTTCATCCTAAAACTACAATTATGTTAGAATATTTTTGAAAAAGAAATTCAGTGATTTGTTTATATGACCTTTTGTTTGGGAAAACATTTCATCATTTAGATTAGTTACTGCTACTTCCTGTTAGAAATAAATATGTGCGCTTCAAAAAAAGTTTAATAAGCTGATCATATTTATTTAACTACTAAAATTATGGATGAGTCCTATATTCATTTGCTAATGCTTTAGACTACTTGAAATACAACAAAAAATGCAAAACTGACCACAAATGTGACAGAATATAAATACAAATGCTTCAAATTTTACTCTCCTTCCAGCCCATTACAAGTCTTGAGCTTCTGTAACTACTGACTTTTGTTTCTTTTTTTCCCACCTCAAAGCACTTAAAATCCAGGATGAACAAAGAATAATTTCATTAGTCCCTTTCATGTTGAATTATAGAAACTTGATTCACTTTATAAACTATCAGATCAAGCATCCCACCCTTTGAAATCCACTAAGCACACCTGCTTTTACTTTGAATTTTATGTAAGCAACTTAAGTAATTTATACATATAAGTCCATAAAGATTGGACTTTTTGTAAATAAACAAATAGAAGAGGTGGTAAGCAGTCCGTTGGACATCACATAAGAAACAAGAAGTAGTACATTTCAAATTTTGTCAGCTGCCTAATATCATCTACCTTTCTCACAGTGCCTTATAGTATTCAAAGCATTAGAGCAGAGAGTGCACCTTCAGTTACTGATGAGGAAATAAGTTTCGGAACTGATGAGACTTCCCTGTAAACAGTCAATGAGTAGCTGAGTTAGGGCCAAGATTAAAAGCTGAAATACCCTCAGCTGGATCAGAATCATGGCTCTCAGACAAAGAGTGCATGATCTAAAAGTTAGCATTGACTACCGTTTGCAACCAACCATGCTCTTTGGCCACATTGGTTTAAGGATGATGGTAATAAAGTTCGACCTCAGGGCAGACAAACTTTGTTCTCCATTTCACTCACTTAGTGGTATACTCAACCAATAGACAAAAAGCACTATAACATGCTTAAAGAGCAAGCGTGACTTTAAAAGGTTATGGAATTATGGCGGAAAATAGATATTAAAAACTGAGTAATTACAATTAAATTCAATGAATATGCTTAAAATGGAAGTGTCTCTAACACCCTGTGGAACATAGTAGGTGTCAACTGTGTTAAACTTGAAGGAAGAAGTAGAAAATAGACACTAAGGCAGATAAGGTAGGCTTGTGGTAAGGATCTATTTAGGCAGAGTGGAAACAACTTGCTCATGGAGTCACATAAAAAGCAGGAAAAAAAATCAAGAAATTATAAGCAGTTTTATAATGGATGAAGCATCTAATTCATGCCCAGTGAGAGAAACAGGTGATGAGGTTTAAAAGGTCAGCTAATAAGAGGCATTCAAATATTTATGGAAAGATGAAAGGCAGGAAAGCAGAAGAAAGCAGGGTGAGTAGGTCCAAATCATTAAGACATCGGGAAGCCAGTAAAAAATTCTAAGAAGGAGAATTACATGATCAGATTGGAATTTCTGGAAGATCACTTTAGTAGAAGTGTTATGAATGGACTAGAGTGAAAGCAAACCTAAAGGAAAAGAGATTAGCTCATGATAGGTATGTGCATTAGTTCCAGGGAAAAATAATGAATGCCTAAACTAACAGAAGAAAAGGGCTCAGGATGGGAGTGGATTCAAGCTGAAGTGGAGTTGTGAGTAAAAACACCCAAGTGTTGCTCCCAGAGCACCACGCTTATGGCAGAAAGTGGTAAGACACACATCAATTTTAGAAGGGTCTTCAAAAAGTTCATGGAAAATCCATATTACGAAAAAATATGCAAATATTTCAAAATGTTTTGCACCAAAATAAACTCGTACTAACTCATTATAACATGTCTGAACAAGATCTAGTTTGAGGCACTAAGAAGAAAAAGACCAGTTTAAAAAAAAAAAAAAGCCCCTGTCACAGCAACAGGAATTCTGCTAAAATTGAAACAAGAACACCAAATTTGTGGTGACACTTCTGTAGAAGAATGGTAAAATCACTGATCTTTACAAAATGTTTGTGGAGACAATGCCCCACAGAAATCAGCAGTTTGCAAATGGATAACTCATTTTAAGAAGGGAGGAGACAATGTTGAAGATGAAGTCCATAACGGCAGACCATCCACGTCAATTTGTGAAGGAAAAAAATTCATCTTGTTCATGCCCTAATTGAAGAGGACTGATGATTAACAGCAGAAACAATAGGCAACACCACAGACATCTCAATTGGTTCAACTTACACAATTCTGACTGAAAAATTCAAGTTGAACAAACTTTCCATTCAATGGGTGCCAAAACCATTGCACCCAGATCAGCTGCAGACAAGAGCAAAGCTTTCAGTGGAAATTTTAAACAAGTGGGATCAAGATCTGGAAGCAATTCTTCAAAGAATTGTAACAGGAGATGAAACATGGCTTTACCAGTATGATACTGAAGAAAAAGCAAAATCAAACCAATGGCTACCAAGGCATAGAAGTGGTCCAGTCAAAGCAAAAGTGGACCAGTCAAGAGCAAAGGTCAAGGCACCAGTTTTTGGGGGGATGCTCAAGGCATTTTGCCTGTGGACTTTCTGGAGAGCCAAAGAACAATAACATCTGCTTATCATGACAGTGTTTTGAGAAAGTCAGCCAAAGCTTTAGCAGAAAAACACCAAAAAAGCTTGATCAGAGAGTCCTTCACCATAATAATGCTCCTGCTAATTCCTCTCCTGAGACAAAGGCAATTTTGAAAGAGTTTCAGTGGGAAATCATTAGGCATCCACCTTACAGTCTTGATTTGGTGACTTCTCACTCATTTTTGTTTCCTAATTTTATTTTATTTTTTTTTGGCAAGAGTCTTGGTCTTATTTCCCTGTGCTAGAGTGCCGTGGCATCATCACAGCTCACTACAACTTCCAACTCTTGGGCTCAAACAATCCTCCCGCCTCAGCCTCTCAAGTAGCTGGGACTACAAGCACGCACCATCACACCCGGTTAATTTTTCTTTTTTTAGTAGAGACAGGGTTTCACTCTTGCTCAGGCTGGTCTCGAACTCCTGAGCTCAAGTGATCTTCCCACCTCAGCCTCCCAGAGTGCTAAGATTACAGCTGTGAGCCACCACACTTGGTCTTGTTTCTTAATCTTAAAAAGTCTTTAAAAGAGCACCAATTTTTCTTCAGTTAATAATGTAAAAAATACTGGAATAACACAGTTAAATTCTCAGGAGCCTCAATTCTTTAGAGATGGCGTAAATGGCTGGTATCTTCACTTATAAAAGTGTCCTGACCTTGATGGAGCTTATGTTGAGAAATATAGTTTATTTTTTTAAATTTTATCTTTTAATTCCATTTTTCCATTAACTTTTTGAAATCCCCTCATATACAGGGAGCAAGATGTTAGTGGGCCTTACATACCATATTAAGGAGCCCAGACTTTAGCAGATGATGAAAATCATACAAGGATTTTATAATCTGTATTTTTGACAGATTATTCTGGCAACCAGCTGACAGATGGGTTTACAGGGGTAAAATCAGAGGCACAAGAGATTCCCCTATTTACCAAGTGCAACAGGAGAAGATGGGGGCCTAAGCTAGAACAAGGGTAGTAAGAAAATCACTAGGACTTAGGGAATGGCTGGGTAGAAGGGGAGAAGGAGTCATCTTTGACTTAGGTGACAAAAGAGATAGAGATGCCACCAAATAGAAGAGAATAAAAAATAGATGCCAGTTTAGAAGAAAAATAAGATGAATTCATTATGGACATGCTGAGTTTCAGGTAAAAAAAGAACAAAGGTTGAGATGTTTAGGAGGCACCTAGATAAATAAGTATGTTATTCAGATGAGGGTCATTGCATAGATAGTCATAGAAATCATGAGATTTAAAACCAAGAGAAAGTACAAATTAAGAAGAAATGTAGATGGATAGCCCAAATCCTGGGAAAATCAACATGTAAGGGAAAGGTGGATATAAAGGAAAGTGAAAGAAACAGAAGGGAGTATTATGATTGAGAAAATAAGAGAACAGTGTCATGGTAAGTTCTGAGAAGAAAGATGAGATCCACAATTTAAAATCAGCAAAACATCCATAAACAGAATGCATATACAAAATATGGTGGGTCCATACAATGGAATACTATTCAGCAATAAAAAGGAACGAAGTACCAATAGATTCTATGTCACAGATTAACCTCAAAAACATTACACTAAGTGAAAGAAGCTAGACGCAGAGATTAAATAATGTATGACTGCATTTATATGAAACATCCCAGATAGGCAAATCTATAGAGATAGCAAGTAGATTAGTGGGCACCTGGGGCTGGAGTTAGATATGTCCCATGACATAGCATATATAACGGGAGAAAAGGTAGGGAATAAGATGATGTGAAGAAGAAAGTCGACAAAAAGGTCCTTGAACAGGAGGAAGAAAGCCTCCTGTGGGTAACGATGAGTATGGATCCAGAGGAGAAGGAAAAGGGGTTGGGAACTGGGGCTCATCATGCCTGATGGCTTCAATGTTCCTAAATAAAAATGACATTATCCTCTCAGAAGGAAGGGACAGTGGTTGAGAAGGGAGACTGAAGACTAAAGGATCTGATGAAGAACAAATAAATAATAGCATTTTTAGTGACAAATTTACCTAGGCACATAAGTCTGTATGCTGCCCTGGGCATTAGAGCACTATTCAGAGTTGAGAGTTGGCTGGGAGGCACATTGGAAAGCAGAGATGTAAGAGGATTCAGATGCTGGTAAAGTAAAGTTAGAATAATTAATCACTTCACAGGCACAGAAAAAAGAAAAAGAATGGAGATCAGAACTCCACAAAGTCACAGAACAAGGTTTGTGGGAAAGTGAACACAAAAGCTTGAAGGCTAAAAGGAGTCAACAGAGTATTATGGAGGCTGGAGATCCTCCTGTTCCAAGTGCTGACACCATCTAGCATGCGGCCTTGGAGATGAAACAGGGAAGGAGTGAAAGTCACTGGAATTCAATTAGGTTGAAGAACTACAAAACCAGTCTTCGGTGAGTGAGGGAAAGTGACAGGAAGTTGGGAGATGGCAGCAGCGAGGAGAGGTTGATGGTGTTATAGCAGGCACCTCAAAGGAGGGGGTTTCTGGCAAAATAAGACTAAGCAAAAACACTATTAAAGTGTTGAGTGAGTACAGGACTCTATTTACAATGGAACAAAATCTGAAGTAAAAAGGAATTAGGTGGAAGGCAGGCAGGAGGTTGAGCAACACTGCTGGTAACAGGATATAAAGGCAGGAGAGGGATCAGAGGTGGGGAGTTCTACTGTGGAAGAACTAAGACTCACAGGCTCACAGGGAGGAAGAAAAGGATAGCACAAACTCCCTGGCCTCAATATTCCAAGTAAGACACAAACTGTTCTGGTCCAAGAATAGGCTAACCGTGCTACCCAGTACTTAGCCAGGACTCAGAAAGTTGGTGGGAGATTTGTTAAAGCAAGAACTCAGATATGGAACATACACATTCATTCATATAATATAGAAGCAATAATTTGGGGCATTTCTACTGATTCCTAACACCTGCAATATAATCTCTTCTTCCTTATAAAAGCGCGGAGCTTCACATTTTCTAATCTTAGCATGTTCCTAATCTAATCTTTGTAATTTGAGCAATTCAGTGATTGAGTTTCCATATCGATCACTGTATAAATTCTACTTAATATATACTTGGAGTGTATTGTATGTGTTTGCGTGGGTGTTTATACATATACAAAATATTTGGGGTTGTTGTTTTGTTTTCTATCAGTAAGGAAGAAGGGAATAGTAGCAGGGAGACACAGTCACTGTAAGAAAACCACCAATAAAAGCATCAGAACTGAAAAGTACAAATAAACTTACAATAGAAACGACTTACAGAAGAATCCTCTCGCAGTGCTCCCTTACCTTGTCATGGACTGTCATGCAGCTAGCTGCATCTTTC
Source organism: Cheirogaleus major (assembly GCA_963574435.1). Lineage (NCBI taxonomy): Eukaryota > Metazoa > Chordata > Mammalia > Primates > Cheirogaleidae > Cheirogaleus > Cheirogaleus major. Next base: position 13,747 of record CAUYPO010065852.1, read on the forward strand.
TGAAGAATTTCCGTTACCCCATTGGAAAGCCTTTCATACTTCAGTTTGGGCTCCTCTTCACTCTCTTCCTCCTGCACGAAAAGCAGAGAAAAATGACAGACGTCATGGATTTGCTTTGAAAGACTCTAAACATACTTCTTAGTGGGGAACCAGTGATGGTTTCCTCAGTGACTGTCAATAAGTACAACTAGAGCTAAAAGTTAAGATCTCTATGCTTCATTTTGTCAACTGGATGTATCAATTGCTACACCTTCACCGGTAAAATACATTCAAAAGCTGAAAACAGGAGGACACAGAATTGTATTATCACTAACTTTGTATGTTCAACCTTACAGTTTGGTACAGCTCCATAAAATATTCTTATGCCTTGTAGTTATGGAATATGGTTAGTAATCAATATTGACTATAATGACCATAAATTAATAAATCAAAGATAGTTACAAAAATTATTACAATAATGATAAAGAATAAGATTTTATTTTACATCAGTAGGTAATGAGAAACAAAAAAGTTCATATATTTAAAACTGTTATAGCATGAATCTGGCCAAAACAGAAGTTCACAAAAATAATCTACTCATTGGCATTTCCTTTAAAAATAAGTGTATAGGGGAAGGAAGGCCAAGATGGTGGACTAGAAGCAGCCTGCACATGCTGCTCTCAAGGAGAGAATTAAAAGTTGCAAGTAAATGCCCACCTACAGATGGACCCTCTTAGAAAGAGCACTATAAATCATCAGAGAAGCCATAGGAGACACTCAGAGTAAGGGAGACAGGGAGATCCACTTGCTAAGACAGGAAGGTACCTGGGGAGATACCTACACATGGGGAAAGGATAAAGGAGAAAACCCCAGGGCCCCACACTCCCCACAAGAACACTGAGACTTGAACTGTGAGGGGGCCTCCCACCACCACCATGGGATCTGATCAGGGAACTGTCTGGAGTCTGTATAGTGATGTTGCATCACACAGCAGGGTCAGCAAGGACCTGCTGGCCTTGGTTCCTGGGTTGCCACAGCTGACACCACTCCGAACTCTCGGGTCCAGAGCACCCGGTCTACACAGAGTTCGGCTTTGCTGCAACTGCCTCTGCATCGACCCTTACCAAGCCAGGAAGGGAGTAGGGAGAGCAGATGTTCTCCCACGCCAGTGATTAGGAGCCAAGAGTCCCCTCCCCACCATGAAATTCAAATGAAGCAGGCACCAATGCCACTCCAAAGGTCTCACGGTAGCAGTTGCAAGAGGACCTGTGTGAAGAGACAGCTCCAGCCATCCAGCAGTCCAGCCTCCACAGCCCAGCACACCAACAAGCAGAACAAGAACTCCCTCCACACACAAACCCTGCACACACATCCCCGTCTGCATGATACCATGCAGAGGTCCACGCCCCAGAGGACCTATGACCCTGCAGACCGGCACACTGTCAGTATCACCTTGATACCAAAGCCAGGAAAGGACATAATGAAAAAAGAAAACTAAAAACCAACCATGAACATTGATGTAAAATCCTCAAAAAGATACTAGCAAATCAAATTCAGTAGCATATCAAAAAGTTAATTCACCATAATCAAGTGGGTTTCATCTCAGGTATGCAAGGATGGTTCAACATACTCAAATCGATAAATGTGACTCACCACATAAACAGAAGCAAAAACAAAAACCACATGATCATCTCAATAGATACAAAAAAGCATTCAATAAAAATCCAGTACCCTTTCATGATAAAAACCCTCAACAAAGTAGGCACAGAAAGAACGTATCTCAAAATTATAAAAGCCATAAATGACAAACCCACAGCCAACATCATACTGAATTGGGAAAAGATGTAACCATTCCCCTTAAGAACTGGAACAAGACAAGGGTGCCCACTGTCACCATTACGATTCAAAATAGTACCAGAAGTCCTAGCCAGAGCAATCAGGCAAGAGAAGGGAATAAGGGGCATCCAAATCAGAAAAGAGGAGGTCAAACTATCGCTGTTTGATGACATAATCTTGTATGCAGAAAACCCTAAAGACTCCACCAAAAGACTCCTAGAATTGATAAATTCAGCAGAGTCTCAAGATACAAAATCTATGTATACAAATCAACAGCATTTCTACATACCAACAATAATTAAGCTGAGAGTCAAATCAAGGACTCAAAACCATTTACAATAGCTATGAAGAAAACAAAATGCTTAGGAATATATTTAACTAGGAAGATGAAAGATCTCTACAAGGAAAACTACTGATAAAAGAAATTACAGATGACACAAACAGATGGAAAAATATCTTATGCCCATGGACTCATAGAATCAACGTCATTAAAATGTCCACTCTGCCCAAAGTGATTTACAGATTCAATGTGATTCGCATCAAAATATCAATGTCTTATTTCACCGATCTAGAAAAAATCATCCTAAGCTTCATCTGGAACCAAAAAAGAGCCCAAATAGCTAAAGCAATCTTAAGCAAAAAGAACAAATTCGGAAATATCACATTACCTGATTTCAAAGTACACTACAAGGCTATAGTAACCAAAACAGCATGGCAATGGTATAAAAGTAGACACATAGACCAATGGAACAGAATAGAGAACTCAGAAATAAAACTATGTAGCTACAACCAACTGATCTTTGACAAAGCAGACAAAAACATACACTGGGGAGAGATGCCCTGTTCAATAAATGGTGCTGGGAAGAAGAATGAAATAGGACCCCTATCTCTCACCACTCACAAAAACTAATTCAAGCTGAATTAAAGATATAAATATAATGCATGACCATAAAAATTAAGAAAATGGAGGTTAAACTCTTCTAGCCATTGGCCTTGGCAAACAATTTACAACTAAGACCCAAAGGCAAATACAGCAACAACAACAAAAAGAAATAAATGGGACTTAATTAAATTAAAAAGCTACACAGCAAAGGAAATACTTAACAGAGTAAATAGACAATCTAAAGAATGGAAGAAAATATTTGCAAACTATATATTAGACACAGGACTGATTTCCACAATCTACAAAGAACTTGAAACAGCAAGAAAGAAATCAAACAACTTGTTGCAAAAACTCTTATAGACATTGGCCTAGGCAAAGAATTTATGAAGAAGATCCCAAAGGCAATCACATCAACAAAAATAAACAAATGGGACATGATCAAATTAAAAAGCTTCTGCATAGCCAAGGAAACTATCACAAGGGCAAACAAACAACCTACAAAATGAGAGAAAAATATCTGAATGCTACACATCCGATAAAGGGCTGATAACTAGAATCTATTTAGAACTCAGGAAAATCAGCAAGAAAAAAATCAAACAACACCATTAAAAAGTAGGCAAAGGACATAAACAGAAACTTTTCAGAAGAAGACAGACTAATGGCAAACAAACATATGAAAAAATGCTCAATATCTCTAATCATCAGGGAAATGCAAATCAAAACCACAATGAGATATCACTTAACTCCAGTAAGAATGGCCTTTATCAAAAAGCCCCAAAACAATAAATGTTAGTGTGGATACAGAGAGGTAGGAATACTCATACACTGCTGGTGGGACTGCAAACAAGTCTAATCTCTGTGGAAAGTATCACAGAGATACCTCAAAGAGCTATAGCTATAACTAGAACTACCATTTGATCCCACAATCCCATTACTAGGCATCTACCCAAAGGGAAAAAAAAAAAGCATTCTATAAAAAAGACATCTACGCTAGAATGTTCATGGCAGCTCAATTCACAACTGACAAGATGTGGAAACAACCCAAGTGCCCAATACATGAGTGGATTAATAAAATGTGATATATGTATATGTATACCATGGAGTCCTACTCAGCCACAAAAAAGAATGGTGATCTAGCACCTCTTGTATTAACCTGGATAGAGCTGGAGCCCATTCTACTAAGTGAAGTATCACAAGAATGGAAAAACAAGCATCACATGTACTCATCACCATCAAATCGGTATGAACTGATCAACACTTATGTGCACATATAGTAGTAACATTCATTAGGTGTCAGGCAGGTGGAAGTGGGGAAGAGGGGATGGGTATATTCACACCTAATGGGTGTGGTGCACACTGTCTGGGGGATGGACTCTCCTAAAGCTCTGACTTGGGTGTGACAAAGGCAATATATGTAACCTAAACATTTGTGACCCCTGTAAGAGGATGAAATAAAAAAAATTAATTAAATTTAAAAAATGGGCAGAAGACATGAACAGAACTTTTTCAAAAGAAGATAGACAAATGGCCAACAGACATGAAAAAAAAAAGTTCAACATCACTAAATCATTGAGGAAATGCAAACTAAAACCACAATGAGATACCGTTTTTCACCTATCAAAACAGCCATAATTAGAAAGTCAAAAAAAAAAAAAAAAAGATGCTGGCATGGATGCAGAGAAAAAGATATGCTTATATACTGTTGGTGGGACTGCATATTTGTACAACCTCTATAGAAAACAGTATGGAGATTCCTCAAAGACCTAAAAGTAGACATACCAACTGATCCAGCAAGTCTGCTACTGGGTATCTACCCAAAAGAAATCATTTTATCAAAAAGACACCTGCATTTGAATGTTTATCATAGCACAATTCACAATTGCAGAGATAGGGAATCAACCTAAGTGCCTATCAACACATGAGTGGATAAAGAAAATGTGAGATAGATACACACACACACACACACACACACCATAGAGTATTACTCAGTCATAAAAATAAATTAAATAATGTTATTTGCAGCAACTTGGATGGAACTGTAGACCATTATCCTAAGTAAAGTATCTCAGGAATGGAGAAACAAATACCACATATTCTCACTAATAAATGAGAGCTAAACAATCAGCGACCATGGGCACAAAAAGACATTGGAAACTAAGAACAGGGGAGAAGGGAGGGTGATGAAGGATAAAAACTTACCTACTGGGTACAATGAACATTGTCCTGGTGGCAGGCAAACCAAAGGTCCTGACTTTAGCATTATAGAGTGGATCCATGTAACATAAGTGTCTGTAGCCCCTTAATAGTTAGAAATTAAATAAATAAATAATTGTATAGTCTTCACACTCCAGCTAACATTAGAGTAGCTTGAGGTACATCAGTCCTCCCACCCAGAATAACCAGAAAGGTTTGATGAAATATACATCTCTCCAAGACATCCAAGTGCTGCTGAGGCAACCTGAACTAGAAGGGTCAAGATGCCAGGGTGGTAGGGAAACTGCAGAGAGGTGAGCTGGCATTCTACAGCCACCTTCTTCCTGAAGGCATTTACTAATTCTGGGTGTAAGACAAGAGGCTGAGAACCCAAGTTCTGCCTGGGAAGATGGTCATTGCTGCGGATAGGGAAAGCCACAAACCTTTTGGTGCTTGAGGGGATGGAGTGACAAAATTGGAGACTTGTAGAGAAGAGATCCCAGTGGAAGAGAGAGGCAGAGAAGTGAGCCTGTTGCACAGCAACTTTTTCCAGTTAAGACTCTTGTCAGTTTCTAAAGCTGCATAAGGTCTGAGGCTAAAACGATAAACTGAAAGGCTCAAAAATACAAACCAGCTGAGAAGAAAAGAATTAGAGATCAGGAGCGTTCAGGAAATTCCATACTGCTGAATACCACAGACTTAGTTGGAACCCCTGGTTCCTAGAAGACACAAAAAACTTACCAAAACTTCAGTAGAGTTTCAACTTAGTTCAATCCCTGATTAAAGTATGGAACCCCAACATACCTGTCTAGTGAAGGAAAAGGTGACTCCTTTTTGGAGAAAGAAAGCTACTGGGGCTTCTACAATTTTTCATACTGAAGACTCAATAAAAAATTACCAGGTATGCCATAATGCAGAATCAAATGACCAAAAATCAATATGAAAAAAAGACCATAAAAATAAACAGATGCATGATCTAGATATTGAAGTTAGCAGAAAAGAGTTTCAAAATATATGTTTAAAAAAAAACAAGATGGATAAAATTGATGGAAATATAGAAATTTTCAACACAGAATTGTAATCTGTAAAAAAGAATCAAATGAAAATTTTTACACTGAAAAATGTAACTGAAATTAAGAAGTCAATAGTTTAACGGAAGATTGGCCAAGTAGAAAATAAGATTAGTGAAATGAAAACCAGGTTAAAAAAATATCCAAAAGGAAGTCCAGAAAAGAAAAATGGATGAAAAATATAGGAAAAAATGTATGAGACATGTAGAATACAGTAGAAAGTCTAACATACTTTTAAGTATAATTCCAGAATGATAAGGAAAAATGGAAAGGAACAGAAGCAACACTTTAAAAGGTAACAACTTTTCCAAAACAGTTAGGACATCAACCCACAAATTCAAGAAGCTCTGCTACCCCAGGCAAGATAAAAATGAATAAAATCACACCTCAGGTGATTCATAGTTTAAAAAAAAAATTAGGTAAATTAGGTGAAAGAAAAATGACTTGTAGAGTAACAAGTGCTCTGCCTATTGAAGATTATAAAACAGGACACACTAGGCAGAAACTGTGAATTCAAATGCTTATAGAAGTCTTTACCTCTGGGGCAAAGGACTGCATCTTCATATAGAAAGGGGCTAATTTGTGAATACACGGAAATGATGGAATATAACAAGCAGGACGCTAAAGACTAAACATCAGATAATCTCATTTCATCCTGGGGGGGTCGGAAACCATGGAAAGTTAAGTATAATTATCCCATTTTACAGATTTTCAGTAAAAAATGATGATCAGAAATTTTAAGTAATTTCCTCAAGCACAGTGGGTAGAGGTGAAGCTAAAATTCAAATTCAGTTATGAATGTGCTAAAGTCAATGCCTGTATAACACACCACCCAATCTCCTATGAAAATGATTCAACAAACCACAACAGAAGCTTCTTCTCTGCCTAAAAATAACTATAAACTATGTATTAATAGGAAATATTTTAAAATGTATTTAGCAGGTGCATTAGCAACCTATTGCTGTGTAACAAATTATGCCAAAACTTATGGATTTTATTATTATTATTTTTTATAGAGACAAGGTCGCCCTATGCTGCCCAGGCTGGACTCAAGCAATACTCCTGCCTCTGCCTCTCCAAGTTGCTGGGACTACAAGCACATGCCATCATACTCAGCTACCAAAACTTCCTAATTTAAAATAACAATAAATATGTATTATTTTGCACAGTTTCTGTGGGTAAGCAATTCAGTAGTGGCTTAGCCAGGTGGTTCCCTCAGGATCTCTGACAGGGTTGCAGATAAGATGTCAGCTAGGGCTGCAACCATCGTAAGGCTTGACTATGGTTAGAGCATCTGCTTTCAAGATGGCTCAGACAAATGGCTAGCAAGTTGGAGCTGGCCTTTGGCAGAAGGCTTCAGCTCCTTGCTTCATGGACCCCTCCATAGGGTTGCTTGAGTATCCTCAGAACATGGCAGGTGGCTTTTCCCAGAGTGAGTGATCCAAGACAGAGCAAAATGGAAGCCCCATGTTTTAAATATTACCTACCCTCGGAGGGTGCACACTGTCATTTCTATGATATTCTATTGATCATACAGGTCTACCACATGTGCAAGGGATGAACAAATGCATAAATAATAGGAGGTAAGGGTCACTGGGAGCCTTCGTGTCAGCTAGCTACAAGAATGGTAATAGAACTTGAAGAGCAATAAACTTAGTTTTAAAAAAAACAACAGTATTTCATGTCTACTGGTAAGTTGCCTTAAATTTAATTCCCCAAATATAGATAAGCTATTAGCTGTTTATTTAGTAACAGAGTACTGAAAACAAAGATGGTGTATCTATTATTAACATTCCAAGAATAACTTTAATAGCAACAAAAGGAAAATATAAGTACAGTTATTCAAAGGACCTATACATTTCCATAAAAAGGTAGCTAATGATAATCAATCTAATCTAAGGAGCTTTTGTTATTCCCCAAAACTGACCTGTTTTTAATATTAATATAAAATACAAAATAACTAATCAACCAAGTCTAAAGTTGAAAAAAGAAAATTACAAAAAGCATCAAATACACACTTCTACTTATGTATCTACAAGCAAGAAATAGAAATCATTACAAAGTTAACATTAAATGTGGCACAGATGATGTGTGCATTCTGAAGTAAATGTGTTAAATATAAATTGAATCCTGAGTGTTAGTCTTATAATAAGATGCCACATGTTGCTCAAGTCTGGACATCAAATGTGCAGCCAATGTGAAAAGTTAATTCTAGCCTCTTGACTATTTTGCATAAAAGCACTCATCCACGGACCATTAGATAAAGTTACTGTAAATAAGGTTTTCCTGTCTTATTTATAAGTGAAAACTAAATAATTTCTCTCACATAAATATACAAAATAAATACTTTCACAACACAGTTCACTGAAGCATCCATGCGAGGTTTCAAAAACCATAAATAAAATGAAAACTCCAATATTAGGCATTTGATGTACCATTTCACACTCTTCTGACAGGTATCTTTATGTTAAGTTAAAAGCAGGCTAAAGGTGAATTTTAAGGTATTTTCCTCCTTGCTGTAAACAAAGAAAATAGAAAGTGATTCAAAAATACAATTCGTGGAGGTTATTCTGCTGCTGCAGACTCTATATCACATTTTAAACAAAAAACATATAAAAAAACAAGTAGACTTAATATAGAGTTTCACTTCAATTAAAAAAGATTTAAACAGAAAAAAAGGCTTTCATGCAGTTTGAACTTCCACGGTAAACAACCCAGTGTTAATAAAAAGTAAATCAATAATTTTTGTTAAATTTTAATAATCCTACAAACCTACAAATAAAACCATCAACAGTCTGAGTTGAGATGACAGTTAACTGCGTTTCTATGACAACCTAGTGGAAGAGTACAAGTCCTGACTTGCAGCTAAGCGAAGATATGAACAGAGTGACATTTATCCATACAAGAAAAATTTGCAGCTTTCCTTTAAAAAGAATCAATTCCTCAACTAACATGGATTTTTACTAAGTGTATAGTACTTTTAATTAAACACAAGTCCTTTAAACCATCCTACAGAATTCTAAACACTATCTGAAAATAAATGTCATACCATGATCATTCTTACTGAGTTTTGAATTTGAAAGGGGGAAAAATTACTTTGGGGGATAACAAATTAAAGCAATTAAAGATTTCTGCCTGAAAAATTGTTTAGTAATTTGTTATTACTGTTACTTTGTTACCGTAGGGTAAATTTCCATGGAGCAAGTCCCGTTAACCTATCTTGGACTTGTACACCAACAAGAATACTACACTTTTCTTTTTACTTGATCATTTAAAATCTGTGTACAAAGAATTTTTTTTTGCATGTGTGTTTAAAACCAATGGATTCAACATTTTTCATTCTGTTTTATCAATATCTTCCACACACAGTACATTTTATATACCACCATTATTGTCTTAAAGCTTTGAATTTTACTTTTAAAAAATGTGAGTCACATGAATTCTAGAGGTTAACAGAAAGATCCTTACATTATCTATTGTTACTATTTATACAGAACTTAAAATTTCATTTCTGGATACCATTTCTTTATTATTATCCAGTTTTGTTTTGTTTTCACAAAATAAAATGACACTAGATACAATGAAGGGGAGAGGTGAGAAATCTTTTAAAGCCCAGGTTAAGCTGGTAGAAAATACCACCAGTTGAGCACTCCTAGACAATTCACAATCTCACTCCATGGAGATGGCCTTTATCCTACTCAGCTTCACCTAGGAGAAAGACCTCAACTGAACCTCGAGGAATTTTAATAAGATGATTGGTTTACTTGGTTTCATGTCATCAACTACATTTGACTAGGGGCAAATCCTTTTAATAAATTTCCAATGTTTTAAAGCTAGATACAATAGGGAAACACTAATATCCTCAAAAGAAATTCTCATTGTTAAGGAAAAATAACAAAAGCTTTTATGCAATTTGAACTTCCACAGTAAAAAACCAACTATTAATAAAAATCAAATCAATAATCAACCAGGGATATGAAGGTATAAAATAAAGGCTTTCTTCCTCTAGAGCGTTCTCTCTAGAACTCTAATTACCTTAAGGAGAATTGAAATATTCAAAATTGGCAGTGCACCTTACAAGTTGAACATATAAAAATGCTATCGAAATCTAGTATCAGAACATTAGAATTTTAAAAAAATTGTAATTTTTAAAAATTCTCTCTTTACAAGTAATTCAGTTCATAGAAGCTCTATGACATATTAAACTATTTCTTTTTGGTTACTATTTATTAGAGAAGATAGAAGGAGAACAGAAAAACAACACAATGCACAGCTGGTGCCCAATACAAATAAACATTTTTTAAAAAGCATAAGTAAAATTAATACTATGTCAATCAAAACACCATAATCTGCATCTCAAAAACATAAATAACAATATTTTAAGGAACAGATCTCATCACTACTACAGGGTATGATCATTAAAGGCAATATAAATAGACAAGAACTACATATTTGGGTAAATATATTTATTTTAAACTATAATGGTATCGCTAAATATACATGAATATAGGACATCTCCAAATATGTCACAACAATCGTCACCTTTTCCTGAAAAGTTAGGAGAGATCCATTAAGAGAAAAAAAAAAAAAAAACATAAAAAAGACCCTGAAGGTAAGGTTCAAATTAAGGACTAAAGTCTTTAATTAACTGTTACTGCCCACCCCATCTCCAAAATTAATGCTACCTCCTTAAAAGAGTAACTACAACTATTAATTAATGTATGCTATAGTTCTATTACAGAAAGATCATTTTATTTATACAAAAAGATGACCATCTGGCAGAAAAGATGGCTTTCTAGATCCTTTAAAGTGTCAAAACATATCAAGAAAACTATATAAACAAGCTGAAAGAGTAACTTCTGGTTTCCATTAACAACACAAGGTATTATAGCTGCATCAATGACCAAACTTTTTAAGAAAGTGACATGAAGATAATGGTATTCATCTACAACAAAACAACTGTGGTCAAAACTCCCAGAATGCCTTTCCATCAGACTACTGACAGATAAACAATTACATTATATGAATGCAAATAATGTTAAACTTTCAACTTTTGAGCAATACTACTATTAAGGAAAAAATATATTAATAAAAAAGTAGCTGAAATTAGGAGCGGATAAATGTAATCTAGATGGCACAGGTCTACTTTTTCAAACAGAAAATTCACCATGACTCAACTCATATCCATATAGTATTTTTAAAAGCATAAAATACATATGGTTAAACAAGTGGTTCTCAATCAGAGATGATTGTGTCCTTCACAGCTATTTATTTGGCAATGTCTAGAGTCATTTTTGTTGTCATAATTGGGTGGGGGTAAGGTGCTACTGGCATCTAACAGGTAGAGACCAGGGATGATGCTAAACAACCTACAATGCACAAGACACTCTCCCAGAACATAAAATTATCCAACCCAAAATGCCAATAGTTCCAAGGTTGAGAAACTCTGATTAAATAAGTTTCAAAAGATAAAATACTACACAGACATTAACATTTGTTCTCAAAGGCGACTTAATAACAAAAGGAAATGTTCTCACTATCTTTTTAGATGAAACTTCTTTGCAAGATAAGAATTTTATTTAAGAAATTTATATGCCTATGTGCAGAGAAAGATTAGAAGAATGTAAGCAAAATAGTAACCTCCCTAAGTTTCAGTTTCTTGAAGAAATCTGTAAAATGGGGGTGATAAAAAGACCCACATCAAAGGGTAGCTGTGACCTTTAAAAAAGATAGCAAATAAAAATCACTGTTGGGAGCTATTGCCAATATTTTCTAAAACAAATATTTATCATATTTACTATAAAAATAAATGCTATATTTAAAGCTGTAGTTCAACATCCTCTTCAAAACTTTGTATCTACTAAACTAAGATTCTTATCTCTCAAAGCTGCTTTCCTTACCGTAACACTTTGACCAGAAAAGTGAGAAAAAGTTGAGCCTCTAATAATTGAGGAGCTCTACTTAAGATTCACAAGATATGCAGTCTTCATAAACCTTGGTCTCTCCTGTGCCCTGTAGTATTAGAATTTCATGTTCAATTCAAGGAGGAAAAAAATAAGGTGAAGGTTCCCATGCCCTGAGCCACATACCATAAACAGGATCAACTTCCATCATTTATTTTATATTGGGAAAGCGATAAGAATATATAGAGGAGGGGAAAAAAATGAGAAAAGCAAATAAGCTTTTCATTTCCTTCTAGCCATATGGAATAACCTCACCAATCTTCAAGCTATGCCATTCAGGTGGACAATTTCCGCCACTAAAGCCAACATAACCCTCTTTTCCTTTCTTCCCAATATCCCTTAGTGATCACAAGATCCTCAGAAGCAGGGTTTATGCCTTTTCATTGTTCTGAACTTCACCTAACAGAACTGTGGGTACCTAATAAAGACCAGGGAAAACAAACGTACATAGTGACAGCAGACCAGGTTTGGTAAGCAGCTTTTCTGAGACATTCTCATTTAGATTTCAACACAGCAAAATTCAAAGCATAAAATATCAACCAAAAGGACCCACAGAGATCATCTAAACTATGTGTTATTTTATAGCCATGGGGATGGGGGAAAATGGGACAGGGAGGAGGAGGCACCAAACAGAAGAAAGGGAGTAACAATTCTGAAATAGTGTGAATTAGAATTACAGAGAAATTTATAGAAATGAAGCTCTATCATCTTCTAGCAGTAGTAGCAAATAGAGGTCCTGCAAACTCAATTTTCAGAAACTTACATTTATTTCTAGTTTGTATGTTGTTATATGAAAAAGGAAAACGCTGAAGCTCTTGAAATTATTTTGTTTGAGATTAAATACTTCTCAAGCATTTCCAATTGCACATTCCACATGCCAAGGGCAAAGAAGCACCTTGCCAACCATCCTAACCAAAGCCTCTTTCAGCTTCTCAATAATTTCCAAGAAACAGATTAACATAACAGCAATAAAATTAAAACAATTACCAAAATCAAGAAGAAACTGATACATTTGCTGATTATTGAATTCATGACACACCCATATTTCTTTCAAGAAAACATAAACCACCTGAACAGAAGGTAGACAGACACTTTCTAGCTCTTCTACCAATCCTCTGGGCCCATGATTTGAAGCCTACGCCAAGTCCACTGAGCTGACATCCGAGCTACCCCTTAGGGACTACCTTCCAGAAGGAGGCAACCATGCCTGTAGCCACTCCCTACTGTATCTCCACACCCCACATATTTTAGCCCTGGTGACCATCTTTCTTCCACAGGCAGAGACCCTAACCCCCTACCGTTAGACTACCGTTAGAGTAAGAGACTAAAAGATAGGCTGAGACCGAACGCAGGGGCTTGAAGATCAGGTGCAGGTGCTAAAATAAACAACTCTTAAGCAGAAGCTTACAAGAGGGGTCATAACCACAGGCAAGAACTGGCTTCAAAAGCCTTGTCAGCTATCTCTGCCACCTAACAAGAACTTTGGTCAATTATGTTATCATTTACATTGTGGTTTTAAAATTTCTCTATCCTTGAAATCACCATCACAGTTCTGGAACAACCATATAAAGTATGAAAATGGGAAAGAACCCAATTCTAGGAACTACTACTCAAATTTTTAGTAAAAGCCAATCCCCTGGCCTTCAATATTCCTCCCCTCAATTAGTAAGACTGCAAAAGATCTGAGACTACTTTCTCTCAGTTGTAGCTGCTCTCTTTCTAGCCTGCCCATCCTCTTTCCTGAGAGTGTACTTTCACTTCCAATAAAACTTTTGCTTGCTTGGCTTATGTGGTACATCCTGAAATTATTTTCCACTACAAACACCAAGAACTTGAAAAAACCTCCACTCAAAGGCTGATAATACTACCACCTGGGCAGTGTACTAACCATGGTCTGAGAGTCCCAGCCTTAAGGGCTGCAGGACCAAGGAAATCCTGATAGCAGGAAGGTGGGCACTGCAGGGGACCAGAGAAAACTAGTATATGAGAAAGCAAAAATGAATTAATAAATCAGAAAATGAAATCATTAATAAGTCCAAGCGTTAGTACTTTATAAAGACAAATAGAATAAGATAGCCAGCAAATAAATTGAGAAAATAAAAGTCATCAAAGTACTACCTATCCCCTGCAAAAAGGTATTGGCCCAGACTGTTTTAGCAGTAAGTTCTATGAAAAACCTTCACAGAATAGAAAATTCTTACGTTAAACTGTCCCATAACAGGGAAACATAAAAACTTCCCCATTAATTTTGAAACGGTGGCACAATTCTAATATCAAAACTCTCAAAGAGTATACCAAAGGAAAAAAATATATACAGTTCAGTCATCTCATGTAGGAATTTAAATGTAAAAGCTATAAACATCATAAATCTAACCCAGCATGTATCAATAGAAAACATTTAAGATCAAATATTGCAAAAATGCAAAGACTGAACATTAAGAAATCTGACTTCACCAATTGACAGGTCAAAGAAGAAAAACCACAAGACCATCTTGACAGATACTGCAGACAGCATTTATAAAGTTCAACATTTGTTTTTGATTAAAAAAAAAAAGCTTTCAGTAAATAAAAAGGTTTCTCTCCCAAAGAGCCAAGAATGAAGAGCTGAGAATGATCTTTTAAAATAAGAAGCCAACAATGATACTTAACAATGAAATAAGAGAAACATTCCCATCAACAGGAAACAACCCACAGGTGCCAACTATCACTTCTGCTTTTTTCAAAACCAATTTAGAAGTTCTAGCCAAGGCAAAGACAAGAAAATGGAAAACGTAATAAACAGATAGTTGCTGGTATGGTCATATTTGGAGGCGATACAACTATGGAAAGAAGAAAACACAGCTTTTGCCAAGACAAGAGAGCTTACCTGGGCTGCTGGCCCCCTCCCCACAAATCAGCCCTGAAGACCAGATACAAATTACAGGAAAGAGAGATTCCAGAAATTAACATCTCCAAGTGAGAAACTCTGGAGGCAACTGAAACTACCCACAAGGGGGAGTGCCCCTCATTCACTACAGAAATGGGCAGCAGCTGCCTCCCGCCCAGGGGTGAGGACTGGCCTGCTGCATTCACTCCTCCCTCTCCTATCCTCCCCCTGCCAAGTGCAGATGGCCTCCTCCCTGAGCTGCTTCCCCCGTGGGTTTGCCTAAATAGCACTTCACAAAAGCTCAGAAGAATCATCCCACAAATTCCCACACAGAAATGTATTTTTCAAGAAAGTAGTCAAATAATGGGGAAAAAAATCCAGGAGATGCTGTAAGAGATATGAGAAGTAAGGACGATCAACTATCTAGCTAAAGTTCACTAATGTCATTGAAAAGAAGAAGAAAGGGAGGAGGGAAGAAAGGAGGGAGAATTATCCAAAATCCTACTGGAATTCATAAGCAAGTAGCCAGTCACAAAATAAAACTAAAGTTTACTTTTGCCAATTCTGCACAGCCCGTATATACTGGACAAATCACCTAAAACCTCAGTTACCTCACCTCTTGTGAAAGGGAATGATACATATCTCAGAGGATTTCTGTAAGAATTAAATGTAATAAATGTACATAAGGCACAAAGCATAGTATGTGTTAATATCCAGTGAATGTCAGAAACTAAAAATATTACTATTATCTGTATGCTAGCCCCAAGTTTAAACTGCAGAAATGCAGAACTCACATCATCCCTTCTGAGTTTACTTCTTATCACATTACCAGAACATAAAATTGAACAAACGGTAACATTTCTAATCTAATTACCTCTTTCTTTTAAACTACTTACAAAAAAAAATGAAGATATATTACTTTTGATTTTATCACATTAGAAAAAATGTTTTCAAACATCTAAGTGTGAATCTTATTATAAGGAAAGTAAAAGGAAATGCCACCGTCTCCTACTTATGAAGCCAAGAGCCTCCCACAAAGACTCAAAAGTGGCCCATCACAGGCCACTTACCTTCAGACTGCCCGATCGCTGGTGATGGAAATGATGACAATAAACTAAAACCTTAAGCTTTATCAGAGGTTTCCCCACTCCCACCCTCTCTGATACTACTCTGAGAGACTTAATTGATCCACTGAGGTCTCCGGGGTGGGGGTGGGGGGAGTAATATTGGAAAGTAAAGAACAGTGATGACATGGATGCCTATGAATCTCTATATTTAAAAATGGCTGCACTGAAACCAAAATAGCTCATGGAAGAAAGAAACCTTCATGCTATTAGATTTGTTATAGTATCTCTTGAGCCCACAGAGAAAGGAATGCCTTAATGCCTTGACAGTGTAGAATCAGGCCCTAATTGTCAAGTGAAATGATCATTTAAACAACATTCTTGAACAATCATCAGAAAAGACACATATTTTTATAAACTTAGCTCCCCACAGTATTAGCAGTTTCATTACAACTGTTTTTTGTATGGTTTCCCTTGCTGGATGTATTTGATTCCCCAAACTCTGAGAATTAAAGCCTAATGAAAAGCACTAAGGGGACAAGGTCATCCAATCAAATTATTTACCGTATCACTTTCCTATCACTGCTGTAAAAAATGACCACAGACTTAGAGGCTTGAAACAACACAAATTTGTTATCTTACAGTTCTGTAGGTTTAAGCCCGACACAGACCGTACTGGGCTAAAATCAGGATGTCAGCAGTGCTGCATTCCTCTGGTGGCTCTACAGGACAGCCCTGTTCCTTGCCTTTTTCCAGCTCCCAGAGGCCACCTGCGTTCCTTGCCTATATGGGCCCTCCCTCCACCTTCAAAGCCAGCAAAGGCAGGTTGAGTCCGCCCCACATCACATCACTGACCTTCTCCCCTGACTCCCTCTTCCCTTTATAAAGGCACTTGTGGTTATACTAGACCTGCCCAGATGATGCAGGATAATCTCCCTCTCTTTAAGTCAGCTGATTAGCAACCTTAATTCCGCCTTGCCATTTAACATGACATATTCACAGATTCCAGGGATGAGAATGTAGACACCTTTGAGGGACCACTATTCTGCTCGTTACTGAGAATAACACAAGGATCGGAGAGGCTAGAAATCATGGTAGGCTATGGAGTTGAATGCCTCAAGCCAAACCCAAAGCTAAATAAAAGACAGTTTTCATCTGCTTGTTCCTAAATTCAATCATGATCCCTTTGAGGCTACAGCCTGGGATAGAACAGTTCTCAGTTTGAGTGAGGAGGCAAGAGTAGTCCTTGTTTCTCTTTGACAAAGGGCTTTCTCAAAGCCCGTTTCACCATCTCCAAAATAAGGACACAATGCCAGCTTCACATAATTGTTGAGAGGGTTAATGAAATCAATTTATTCGTCCATTCACGAGTAGCTCTGCTAGGTATTGGAAATAAGGTCCCTACCCTCATGAATGTGCCTGGCATAGACCTGGACAAAAAACAATAAAATAGCAACTGCAGCAGCAGTACACCTTCTGAATACCTTCTAATGCCAGGCAAGACACTAAACACACATTATGTCCTTTAACAGTCACTCAGCAAATGTGTCCCTATGAACATTCTAGATTCCACTACTTTATAATACACAGTATGAGAATTTCTGAGGGCATCAAAGACATTCTGCCAACTCAGTCTCTCTTGATCCCATTCCACTTGGGCTCCAACACCACAAGTCACCACGACTGCTCTTATCAGGATCACCAGTGGCCTACCTTTGCAGATCCAACAGCGAATCCCTTGACCTCATCTATACCCTTCTTCCTGAGATGTGTTCCTCCACTGGCTTCTGGGACACCACTCTCTCAATTCTCTTCCTCCCTCACTGGCTACTCCTGCTCAGTCTTCTTTGCTGATTTCCCTTTATCTACCATGTCTCTTAAATGTGGTAGCATCTCTCGGGAACCAGGCATCAGGCCCCTTCTTTGTCCTCATTATCTAAATGATCTCATCCAATTTCGTGGTTTTAAATGCCATCTCAATGCTGACTCATAAATTCTTACCTCCAGCCCAGACCTGAGCTAGTCTTCTTTATCTAACTACCTACTAGACAATTCCACTTGGATGTCTAATTGACATCTCCAAGTTAAAATATCCAAAATGAAACTTCTGATCTACCTCATCACCACCATCACCTTGCCCTGAACATCAAAAGCAGCGCTAGCCTGAGTCTTCCCCTATCTCAGTTAATAGCAACTCCATCTTTCCAATTCTTCCCTGATTCATCTCTTTCACTTACATCCCCACACCCTAGTCAGGAAATCTGTTAGCTATACTTCAAAAAGAAAAAAAATATACTCTAAACCCTTTATCACTTCTCACCAGAGTTCTACCAAAGCCTCCTAACTTGTTTCCCTGCTTCCTATTTGTCCTGCTCAGATTTTTTTCAAAACAGCATCCAGAATGATCTTACTGAAATGAAGACCCTCCAATGGCTTTCCAGTTTATTCACAATAAAAAACAAAGTCCAGGACAGGTTGCGGCAGTTCATGCCTGTAATCCTAGCACTCTGGAAGGCCAAGGCAGGAGGATCTCTTAAAGTTTGGAGTTTGAGGCCAGCCTGAGCAAGAGCAAGACCCCATCGCTACAATAGGAAAATTAGCCAGGTGTGGTGGCACACGCCTATAGTCCCAGCTACTCAGAATGCTGAGGCAGGAGGATCACTTGAGCCCAGGAGTGTGAGGCTGCAGTGAGCTATGATGACATCACTGTACTTTATGCCATACAACAGAGACCCTATCTCAAAAAAAAAAAAAACACCAAAAAACCAAAGTCCATAAATTGACCAACAGGTTCTACATTCTTAGCTGTCCATTATGTCTCAGACATCATTTCCTACCACTCTGCTCCAGCTCCACTCACATTCTCGAAGATACTTAGCATGATACCACTTTCAGGGATTATATGTGCTCTTCTTTTTATCTATGAGAATCTTACCTCAGATATTTACCTAACCACCCATGATAAAACAGCAACTCCTAAGTTCACTCCATATTCCACTTACCCAATGTTATTTTTTTAATCAACATTTATAACCATTTCATATATTATATATTTAAGTGTTTTTGTTTATTGTCTACCTTCCTCATCAAATATTGGCTATTTGTATAGCATACAGAACATAATAGTATTCAATAAATATTTGTTGAATGAATAAATGATCAGTCAATTTTGGACTGCCTAAAATATTTTTTATCCTACATAGTGAAATTATAAATTCCATTCAAAGGTATATCATACTGGGGAGGGTCATGTTCATCTCTCAATTTCTAACAAATGGTAGAAATACAGATTCAAAAATATGGCATCCAGAAAGTTTTCACTAAGTTTCCAAACATATAATTTTTGTAATATATGCATCAAAGGGAATGTTTATCCATGCCTGAATCATGCAATAATCAGCAGAACTTGTTAATATTAATAGCTCATTAAATCAAAGAGCAAGTTTGTAATCCAAGGGCTATCTGGAAGAATATAACATAATAACCCTATGTTCCATTTTCCTCAGCAATCAATCTCATAACAGGGTACATTACCATTTTAGTTACTAGTTGCGATAAATTTGTTTATTAAAATTAATACATGTAAAGAATCAATTTAAGTTTCAATAAATGATTCATAATGTTCTTCCCACCAGGTGAGATAAATAAATGATTTTTGTGTAATGCATTTTCTGATTTAAAAAGCTGTCTCTTGCTTTCTCACAATGACTGGTTTTCATTCTAACAAAACTGAAAAAGAACTCTCCTTTTGCACCTAGAAGTTGATCTGATTTTAAATTAATTACTCATTCAACATAAATAGTGACAATTTTATTTTAAATAGTTTCTGTCAGTCCATTTGGTTTTATTAAAATGTATAAATCTAACATATTCAAGGCCTCCTAATTGGGATATTTGGTAGAAGTAAACCATATCTAAATGGACATCTGTTTAGGAGGCATGTTCATTAATAATAGTAACAAAAATTATAAAGACAGAGGTGACACTAATTAACTGTTCTATTCTATTCTAACATGCCTTCACCTGGGCACTGGGTAATGCAAAGTACATGCAATCTTTGCTTCAATGATACACACTGGGCAGAATAAGCCTTCATTTAGCTATTCAGTTGCATTCAGAAATCACAAAAGGTCACTGGAACCCTCAGCTGCTAGTGCACAGCAGACCTCAATACACTGCAGTTTCTATCTGGTGCTCCTCTCTTTCCTTGCCACTCTTCTTTAGACTGATGTTTTCTCTAGTCTTGTTTTGCTCTTTGTTGTTCAACCGTAATCTTGAAATGTTAGCATAGCAATTTGATGCTTCTACTGCAAAGGTCTTTTTACAACACGCTGAACTTTTCTGAGAAAAGTGGGATATACTTCTAAATATATAATACATCAAGACCCTACTCAGAGTAAGCAGGGTTTTAAAAAAAATACTTATCTCCATGAAGCAAGGCTGCTTTAGTTTCCAGCTCTATGACTAACGTATTCCACAGCACATTGTTTGTGTTCCATAAATTGGAAAGACCCTACAGAAAATGACATTTCTATATTGTTGATGCTTCAATTTCCTCTCCCTGCCCTACTGATTCTAATCAGAAATATACCTGTGTTGTGTTAAGCTACTATTAATACAATTTTGGAACTGATCGTTACTTCAGCATAACCAGCCTCTCCTGCCTAATATACCACCTGATAGGACTGTGGTCCATATTAAATGAGATAATCCATGTAAAGCACTCGGCACAACACACCGCACATAGTAAAGTAATTGACGATGCATGGTTTAAATATTGTCTTGTGTTAAAATGTGTATCATAAGAAATGAATCAGATGTTGGAATTAAAATCCTGACAAGGATTTTAAAGCAGCCATTACAAAAGAGCTTCAACAAGCAATTATAAATTCTCTTGAAACAAACAATAGGTCATCTCAGCAAAGAAACAGAATTTATTAAAAAAAATTTTTCGAACTGGAAAATATAATAACCAAAAGAAATAACTCGCTGGATGGACTCAATAGAGTGGAGATAACAAAAGACAGAACAAGTAACCTTGAAGATAGACCAATAGAATCTACCCCCTCTGAACATAAGAAAAACTTAAAAAAAAAAAAACAGTCTCAGGGACCTGTGGAACAATAACAAAAGGGCTATCTTTCTTATTATCAGAGTTCCACAAGAAGACAAGAGAGTGAGACTGAAAACGTATTTAGAGAAATAATGGCTGAAAAATTTCCAAATTTGGTGAAGGACATAAAACTACCGATTCAATAAGCCTAGCAAATGCCAAATAAATCAAAGAAATCCATGCCAAGAGATATCATAAGGAAACTTGTGAAAACTAAATTTTAAAAAAATTCTTGAAAGTAGCTAGGGAAACACAGCACATTACTCACAAGAGAGCACCAATTCAAATGGCAACAGATTTCTCATTTAAAACAACAGGTCAGAAGGAAAGAAAAGAACTGTCAACCACAAATGCCATATCTGGTGAAAATATCCCTCAAGAATGAAGGGGGAAATAAAGACATTCTCAGCTTCAAAAAAGAAACCTAAGAATTTGTCACTTGCAAACCCACCCTTTGAAGAGTAACTAAAGGAAGTGTTCTAAACAGAAAGGAACAGAGGATAGAAGACAACAGAAGGGGCTTAGAACTTTAAAAAGGGGAGGATAACATAGAAATGAATGAAAATAGGGGTAAATATAACAAATATAATAGATTGTTCTTCTTTTCATGGGTTTCTTAAATAATTTTGATAGTTGGAATAAAAAGTATAATACAAACTGATGTTGTGCTCAATGTATGTAAAGTCAATATTTAAATGATTGTACTTAAAAAGCAAGGAGGGTAAAGGGACCTACATGGAAGTAAGGTTTCTACACTTAACTAGAAGTGGCAAAACATCATGGACACCAGTAGACTGTGATAAGTTATGTAATACATATATATTTTAGTACCTAGAGCAACCACTGAGAAAACTATATCTAGTAAATAAAAAATACTATAAATACATCATGTTCAAGTAACTCACAGGAAAGGAAGATAAGAGAAACAATGGTAATGAAATAGGAGAAAATAGGAGAAACAGAAAAGAAAAAAATGGCAGACTTAGGGTCTAACATATCAATAATTACTTTAGATGTGGATGGTCTAACCACACCAATTAAAAGACTAGCAGAGCAAAAAAAGGCCAACTTAACAGGTTACACACTGTACGGTTCTGTCCATACAATATGCATAAAATTATAAAATTATAGAGATGGGTAACAGATTAGTGGTTGCCAGGGGTTGGGGGTAGGGAAGGGAGTGTTTGTGACCAGGAAAGGGTAGCATGAGGGAACCTTGTGTTGAAACTGCCCAGTATCTTGACTGCAGTGGTGGTTACATGAATCTTCACGTGGGATAAAATCGCACAGAACTAAGTACACACACTATCACACACACAAATGAGTACATGTAATACTGGTGAAATTCAAATAAGGTCTGTAGATTGTATCAGTATCAATTTCTTGGTGTGATATTGTATAAGAGTTATATAAGATGTTACCCTTTGGTAAGTGGGTGAAGGGAATACAGAATTTCTGTATTATTTCTTATAACTGCATGTGAATCTATAGTTATCTCACACAGAAAATATAAGGTAGGGCCCAGATACCAATCCAAGTGTACAACTCCAGTCCTTTAGCACTATCCCAAGCAGAAGGCACCAGAGCTAGAAGGCAAAACAATGGAAAGAGCCCAGAGCTAGAACCCATTTCTCCCACTAATCAGCTTTAGGACATTAAACACCCAGGCCACCCTTTGGGTCCGCTTCCTCAACTTTAAAATAACTACCTCTTCCTTCCATCTCTTTCTTCAGTTTGATCAACTCTCATACCCTAACTTCCTAGTTTTTTTGGTCCATTTCTAGCCTGAGTTTTTGAATTTCTGATTTAAGGTAGTTTATTGTATCTGCAAATGCTTGTTTAAGGATGCTCAACTCATTATGGAGTGTTATGTTACCATTTTCTGCTGCTGAAAATTTTGATTCTTACTTTCTGTTTTCTTCCTACAGTAGTTTTGTATGGATGTTACCTGTCATTTCAATTCATTTTTAAATGTTGCAGATTTTCCGGAATAGCAACAATAGATATTACTATGGATGGGGTGATGTATCTGAGTGTTTTACCAGATTTTTGCATTTTCTAAGTGGCACCTGTTTTGGTGGTAGGAAACAGGAGTAAGTAAGTCTCCTGAGCTTATGATTGTCTTTGTTTCTCGTCACCCTTTATTTCCTCTGCTTTGTCCTTACCCTTTACCACCAAGCCTTGAAGGGATGCCTCCCCCTTCTCTCCCAGAAGCAGCACCATCTAACACTGTCACTTTCAAGTCCTTTCCTTTAAATTCCCCCAATCCACCAGGTCTCAGGTCTGTTTGCACAATCATGAAAGGGTGATTTTCACCTTCATCCTGTGGCCGCCACTGGGGCTCAGCTACACGCTCTTCATGTCCCCCGAGTCTCCACCTGTCTCTCAGCTCCAGCATCAACTCCAGAGACAGCTCTGCTGGCTTAGAATGTTTATTTCCCCACTTATACTGAAGTTCATCGTACTGTTTCCTAATTATACAGGAGGCCTGGGTTATGTGTGGTTTTATTTGCTCTCCTTGTTTATCCATTTAGTATCTGGAGGATGTGTGGAAAGATTTAGATTTAGGTGGCTGCCAACACCCTCCTCACCTGTAAAACGAAATTCCTGGACAGAGAGCTCTAATATTATATGATTCTGTACCAATGATTCTGAGAATACCAGGCTCTCAGTTAACTAGAGATTTCCCTAAGTAAGAAAGGCGATCTAAAATGCTTTTCAATACTTTAAAATTAACAAATACTACACTCTATCTATAAGCAAACTCAGAAATGCCTCACAGTAATGGAGGTCCTTGATAGTGAAAATGTTAGGAACCATGACTACACAATGGCATAACATATAAGATGTTCTCTGAAGGAACATGCCTAAGCCCACCTTTTCTCTGAAAAAGCAAATAAATTCATATAAATATATACAATTTTCAGTTCAAATTTAATAGACTATCATGGCTATAGTCACACCATTATGGATTTCCAGCAGGTTATCACAGATACTTTTCATTCCTCTGAGCTAAATGATATATTAAAAGGAAAAAATGTACTTATTAATCCTTCTATAAAATTGATAAGCTAAGTAATTTGTACGATGCTTAAACTCATTTCTTATGCATACTCTTCAAAAGGAATTTTTTAAAAACTCCTTCCTCATAAATTACTTTATTCTCCTTAAGATACAATCCCCATCCAGAAGCTGATATAGCAGTAAAAAAAAAAAAAAAAAGAAAAAAGAAGATACAATCTTCAACACAACTTAATTCCCTAACAACTTTTAAGGTAATTAGTTTCCTTTTTATTTTCAGAAGTAAACTCCAATTTCAATGATTCTGAAATTATACCTATGCTATATTCACTAAAAGAATAAAGAATTACTATTATAAAAACCTACAGTGGCTATTTTTTTAAAAAAAAGTTTTTGAAGTGTTGAGAGTAGTTTTTAAAACTTTGCATCAATTTTACCACTGCCAACATGCTTTAGGTTAAAATGCTATTTAAGATAAAGAGAAAACTTTTTGTTCCTTTTCCTGTTTATTTTTTAAGCTAATCCATTTAATATTTGTAAAGACAACTGGCATGCCCCAAGGCTCAATCACCTATGACCCCACTTTACCACTCCCCCACCCCTGGGCGCTGGGACTGTTGCATTTAGCCAAGCAGAGCAAGCTCAAGTTAACAACATGGTTAGCTACAAATCCCAAGGCTCCTGAGTGACCACCTTACCTCAGATTCCTCTGTAGATTCTTCAAGAGACCCCGTTTCCTACAAAGCATAGAGAAGGGAAATGGTCAGAAGAGATGATAAAAGAAGAAAATGCATTTGCAATGGGAAGGCGTCCTCATGTGCCCACCACCAACACCCATTTGCCCTTTTTGGAAAGGAATCTGCAACTACACTTTAGAGGACTCTGCAAGCTCTGCCCCCTACGACTTCACAGGCTGGCAGGCCCGAGACAGTTTACTCTGGGGTCACCCAGGTCCACAGTCCTGTTGATCTCCCTCAATGAGTCAGCAGGTAAACAAATGACCCCAGGAATGTGTCATCTGAGGGCCCAGAAGACTCTTCCCCTCGCCAGTGATGGAAATCCGTCTGGCAAAGCAGCCTCACTGGTCTCGGAAGGGAAGAGGAAACTGCCATTTCAAATTATCTACAAGCCAATTTTTATACCAAAAGGCTCTTACACTATTAATTATTATGCTATTAAACTGGTTGCGTCAAAAGGACTGTCTTACTAAAACAGCTTTTAAAAAGAACCGCCTGCAGTGGTATCTATCAGACCCTGTGCAAATAGGCTGTATAATTTACATGCACTCTTTAAACCATTACCACTAAGACAAATTCTGCCATTTAACACAGTCTCCCTCTTGCTCGACAATGAATCTTGCTGCTCTGAAGGAAACAAAGCAAAAAGGGAAAAATTGACTTGATCCTGCTAATCTCTCACCTGTCCAGTGAAAGAGAGAATCTGCTGATGCCACGTATCCTCAAAGAGGTCAGCAAAATGAAGATTTACTTAACGTACTTATAGATATCAATAGCAATAAAAGGTTACAACTAATATGCTGACACTGAATGTAAGCATTTTACAACAATCCATGAGAAAAAGAACCAAAAAAACGGGGCAAGAACATTTTAGATTTAACTAATATTTTTTTCAAATAAAAATGAACATTTTAAAGAAGGTCAGATGCATATATAACTCAATGCAAGTTGGACAGCAGGATAAATGCAAATCTAGTGCTTAAAAACATTTTAATTTCACTCGCCAAAAATCATTAAGCGCCTGGTAGGTGGCGGGCACCCTCTGGAGTACAGCCTTGTGGACCACACAGTCCCTGCCCTCCAGGGCCATCTATAAAATGGGGGTAAATATTACTTGCAATTAAGAATTTTATTATAGTTATATCATCAACCATGATGCATATTAGAATTTCCTCTATCTCCCAATGCAGCCTGTTTAATTTAATGTTAACCTAAGTCCTAGAAAGTTCTTATTAATTTGGAGCTACAATTATCCACAGTAACTTTTTGTTCTTAGCACCACATAAAAAACCCGATTCTTCCACTACTTGACTGCTGTCCACATAATTAACGACATGTATCATACCCATCCTTCTAAAGTGTTTCTTCTTTGCGCTTACCATCCCAATTCCTGGTTTTAGTCCCTTTACTATCCCAAACTTTCTCTTGTGGACACACTCCACATTAATATTAATAGTCACTATTTAGACTCATTACTGAACATCTATTATAAATTGCTCATTATGCTAAATTCTTCATCTGTAGCATCTTGAAATTTCCTAACCACCTCTGGGGTCAGAACAGTGAGGTTTAGAGGTTGAACTTAATGACTTTTAACATCCCTTTCATTGAGTTACTAACATTAGGAAAACAAGGCTTTAACAACTGTGCCAATAAACCACACCTAGATTCCTATTTCCCATATCTAGAATTCTAAAAAACTATCTGACAACTCTTTTCAGAAGAATTACATTAAACTTAAGGAAATTTTTTCTTCTTATTTGGAATATACTCAAATATGCACATGGATTAAATGGGTAAATGCTCAATTTATGTTCTTCATTAAAACAAAAACATAAGTCCCTAGCCAGCAATTTCAATCCCCAAACTCAAAATCAAATTACACTATTGCTTCACACCAGAATGCATACACCAGTATTTGACACCTTGAGGCATGCAGATCTCAGAGACCTGAGTCTTCAGGGAAAACCAGGCTCTAAGAACAATAGCTTCCTTGGCTGCTGGCATCAATGGAGAACATTTACTCCAAAAAACTCTGAGACTTACCCTCAGCACCAATATGAACCTTCCAAACAGAAAGAGGCCTCAACCAAACTTTATATTTTCTCCACAATCCTATCAAAACAATGCAAGAGTGAGTGACTTCAGGAATTAGCCTGGTCTGTTATTTCTTGGCTTCATTCATTCATCAAGTCCTCCAATTAATGTTGTACAGACAGAGAGGAGAGCAAGAAGACAAAAGGAAATGTCCCTGATGAGGGATCTAAGAAAGCCTAACCTTGAGAAAGGTTGCCATTTGAGAAAGAGTCAGTGGTTTTCAAACTTTTTTTTTAGCTTCACACTCTCATTCAAAGAATCTAACTACAGGCCAGGTGTGGTGGCTCAAGCCTGTTTTCTCAGCAATTCAGAGGCTGGGGTAGGGGGATCACTTTGAGGCCAAGAGTTTGAGACAAGCCTGGGCAACATAGCAAGACCCTGTCTCTACAAAAAATAAGCAAAATTAGCTGGACAGGGTGGTGTGTGCCTGTAGTCCCAGCTACTTGGGAAGCTGATGCAGGAAGACTGCCTAAGCCCAGGAGTTCAAGGCTACAGTGAGCTATGATCATGCCATTGTACTCTAGCCTGGGCAACAGAGCAAGACCCTATCTCTAAAAATAGAAAAAAATGAATCTAACTTCAAATCATGAAAAAAACATGTTATGAAATTATGGTGTTTTCTTAAGTGAAATAAACCAGACATAAAAAGACAAATATTACATGATTCCACGATTCCACTTATATGAGAGAGAAGTAAAACTGAGGTTACCAAAGGCAGAGGGAGGGGATGATGGAGAATTATCTTTTAGGTTTTCAGTTTGTGAAGATAAAAAGTTCTAGAGATGGACAGTGGTTGTCTTAATCCATTCATGCTGCTATAGAGGAATATCTGAGGTTGGGTAACTTATAAAGAGGTTATTTTGGCTCACGGTTCCGCTGGCTGTACAAGCATCATGTCAGCATCTGCTTCTGGTGAGGGCCTAAGGCTGCTTCCACTCACAGCAGAGGTGAAGGGGAGCCAGTGTGTGCGGAGATCTCATGATGAGAGGAAGCAAGAGAGAGCAGGAGGGGAGGTGCCGGCTCTTTTTACCACCAGCTCTCAAGGGAACTAATAGAGTGAGAATTCACTCATTACCTCAAGGACAGCACCAAGCTATTCATAACAGATCTGCCACCATGACCAAAGGACCCACCTTCAACACTGGGGGCCAAATTTCAACATGAGATTTGAGGGACAAACATCCAAACCATAGCAGTGGTTACAGCTGCACAACAATGTGAATGTATTTAATACCATTAAATCATGTACTTAAAAATGGTTAAAACGGTAATTTTATGTCATGTACATTTCAGCACAATAAAAAAAATGAGCTAATCTGATTAAAGCAAAAGTGATGGGCTAGAAGACACCCAGTGACACAAATGTATAGCTGGACAAATTCTGGGTAACCGGTTGATAGCTAAACTCACAAAAGTGTCACTTGACCTTTCTTTTGCAAGTCAATCCCTTAAACTCAATCATCTATTCATTATCTAGCCAGATAGCTTTACCTAACCATTTTCATGTCTTGATATGTAATCTCTCTAATATTATTTATCAACTGTCATCAGGATTATCTTCCCAAAGCATAGATCAGACTGGTTGCTGCCCTCCTCAAAGAACCCTCAGTAGTCCCCCCACCTGAAGAAAAGATTTCAGATTCTCCAGCACCGCAGTCAAAGCCTTTCCTAGTCTGGCTCCCAACAGACTTTCGACCTCACTTCCCACTCTCTCCATAAACCTATGACCCACCAGCCACACTGGAGGACTCCTCACTGAGACATCACATGTTCATGTCTCTTTGCCAGAGGTGGCAAAAAAGTGGCCTGGAGTCTGGATAGGGCCTACAGGTGTTCGTTAAAGATTTCCACATAAAAAAGTATGCCTATGAATTCATAAAACTCAGACTGTATGTCTACACACCGTTCACATTTCCTCAGAACATCAGCTGGAGCTGAGCAGTTATGCCCAGGACAGAACATCCACCAACACGACTCCCAATTTCCTGCACCAACTCCCACTCATGCGTATCGTCCCCTGCCGGCCTCAAGTTTGTGCTGCCTGTTCTAAGCCTGTCCTCACGTTCTTCTCCCATCTTAGAAAGTGCTTGGCCCACTCTGCATTCATCCTGGTGGAATGCTCTACAGCTGTGGGCCCCAACCCCCAGGCTACAGCCTGGTATGGGTCCATGGCCTGTTAGGAACCAGGCTGTGCAACACCAACTGAGCTCTGCCTCTATCCCCACCCTGCCCCGTCTGTGGAAAAATTGTCTTCCATGAAACCAGTCCCTGGTGCCAAAAAGGTTTGGGACCACCTACAGGCTCAGTGTAACCCTCCTAGGTATAGCAGGAAGGGGACTGCCCGGCAGGCAGGCTGAGGGCCTTCAGTCTTGCTTCAGCATCAGAGGTTGATTTTTATGTGTTATATTCTCACAATGCCAATCTGAAGTTTGAAAATCATTGGCTATTTCTGAACCCTATTCTTTCTGAATAGCCCAATCTAGGTCTCACCTCCTTGTTTCTAGCAAGCCCAGGCTACAAGGTCTAGACCTGGCCTCCTGTGGCCTCCCCATAACCCTCAGCTAGCACCTAATATCAACTGCCTTGTCCTATTAGTTATCATTGTAAACACACTATGGGTAAATACAAAGGCTTTGGCCTCTTGGTGTCCCTTATCCTACCCAAAGAAATACAATAGCTCAACATGTGATTGCTGGTGATGATGGTAAGAAATAAGCAGCCAATATAAAACAATATTCTGCCTCCTCTGACTATTCCCTTGGCATTTGTGAGCAATACCCAGTGTATTTTCTCCAGACAGATGCTTGTACTATTGGCTCATGCTACGGGATAGTTACAGAAGGGGGATTGCAGGAAGGCAGCAGCAAACAAGCACAAAGCCATTCCAACAGAATGGCAACCACCCTGCAGGGCCCCTTGGGCTCTTAGAAGACCTCTCTAAAAAAGGCCTTCAACCAACCCTCACCCCTGATCCTACCATCAGTGCAGGACTATGACGGTGGCCTGTCAGAAGATTCAGAAAGCTGACCTCAGAGGTCAGGAGGAGTGAAAAGGAAGACTGGCATCCCAAGAGAAAGAGAAGCCAGGAACTTCCTGGGTTGTGAAGTCCTCAGAATTTTAAGTCACCCCCGCATCCCCCATTTCCCACTGTTTGTTGGCAAAGCAAAACAGAAATTAGGAGAGAAATGGTAGAGCCTGAGTAAGGCCAGCTCTAAACTTTGCGGGAGAGAAGACCTGGCTCTATGTTATAGAAACTAAAGAGCAGAGACCAGGCTCCAAGAAAATCATCTACCTCCATCTATGCCTGGAGATAGACATGAAACACTCAGTACAATACTGCCATCTTCTCTCCCTTCCCAACAAACAGTGTGCCCCAGCTAAGCTTAATGGGAAAGAAGGTTGCAATAGATCCCAATGTCTGACAAGGGTACAGGAAGGAGAAAATATTTTGTGTGACATGTATTTAATAACCCTCTGTCATAAAGCCTCAATTTCAAAAACCTCAAAGGAGCTGTGGCCAGTTTTAGGTATTCAAGGACTAGGCTGGCTGAGCAGGAGAGATGAAAGAATACCTAGGGAGCTGGGAGGAACAGAGAGACTCAGGTTACCAAGCCCATTCAACCCACTAGGCTCAGCTACTGCACTCATTTTATTCTGCAAATGAAGAAAAGTCTTGATGTCTCCCCCAGCATGGAAAAAGGGACACGTCTGGTGACCTGGGTGACCAAGCCCCAAATCTGACTTTGCATCAGAATCATCAAAATTCAGTTTGGGAAATCAGCTAACACACTCTATCTTTGCAAATTCGGATTCAGTAGGTTTAAAATAAGAGCCTGGAATCACAGTTGTTAACACTACCACCACCACCACACTGAGGAGGACCAGGCATCAAGAAGAAGCAAAGGCAATGTGAACTGAGCACTGTGAATGGGGAGAGAGCTGCAAGAGACACACACTCCTGATCTGATGAACGCCCTCTCTCCAAGGTGGTGATGTGGGCACTAGGGAGACTACTAATAATCAGCTAGTGACATCAGCCTCCAGCCATCCAACCCAGATGAAGATGAGTGGAAAAACTTACAAAGCAATAACCAAGTCCAGCTAAACTAATCTGTGACTGCACTTTATGTATGTGATGGTAAAGAGTGGGCCCTTTAAAAATGTGTCTGATCCTGTGCTTTTGCAACTTCTTGCTTAGTTTTCCTATAATTGGTAATGATGCCTTTAAAAGATCTGTCTTGGTCAAAATGTGAGAAAAGAGAATTGTGTACACGTAAGCCAAGTCCAGGTTTGGATGATTACTCTTTGTCCTATTTTTAAAACAACCATTTCAATCAATCCACTTTAACATACTTTATTCTCATCTCATACAAGAGTTGTGAGTAGTAAAATTCCATTTACAGGCAAAAAAACTGAAGCACTCAAATATGTATTGACTTGATTTTTATTTTATACATCATCACATGGGGGTACACGATCACAAACGTGCCATCAGATAATCCATAAGTGATCTACCATAAGGACAGAAACACCCTAACTTCTAAAATGCAGAGGGAGAATTCAAAGCAGAAACTCTCCTATCTCATCAAGGAATAGATGGCCTGATTGTTCAAATACTTAAATGGACCAGGCTCCAGGCCGGTTGGGTAGACAAGATGAATGGGTACCTGGGGAGCAGGCAGAAGTGAAGAGTATATGGAATGTAATTTACATTACATTTGAATTAACAACTTTCAAAAGGCTCAAATTAAGATGAAATAATTTCACACAAATCCTATTAGTTTACAATTTGACAATTTAGAATGCTATCCTCTCCCTAAAAATTTTATTTAAACATTTTATTAAACACATAGTACCTATAAAGCACTAGCCTTGTGGGAGATACAGACATGAATAAGCTCTCATTCTTATTCTTGAGGACTCAGCGATCTGTAGGAAAGATAAGACAAATACACAAACAACCAGACTTGACGCAGAATGTTATTCATAAGAGAGATATGGACAAATACTGTTGGGCATCTGTGATTATGAAGGTCAACTATAAATCTTTGGAGCTACGTAAAACTGCTGGTTAGAAGATTTCCAGGCAGAATGCAGAGTATTAGTTCTTTCTATGAACTATAAAATATATAAGTAGTTACTTCTGCAAACTACCTTTACCATATTAGGCAAGGATTTCCCAATGACTTATAAAAAAATTTCATTCATATCTAAAAAAGTGATTTTAGTTTTAGATTCTGTGAACTGTTTTATACTACGTTAATTCACTCAGTGCTAATGTCATGATTTTGGTTCTTCCTAAAATTAAGGGAGGAAAAACACAATCACCAAAGAATACAACATTCAGGAAAGTTAATGCAGACAGATTTAGTTTTGTCTTGCTCATCTTGGAGAATTGTTTACATTTATAATATACAGTACCAAGAAAAAAGATCTGAAAGGTTCAATGCAGCAAAATAGAATTAGCAAATTTATGTACTCCACTTTTATATACTTTTTAGCCTTCAAAAATTGTATAATAAAGGCCTATGGTCTTCATCAGATTCCAATGGATTTCTACTAAAATGCAAAATGCCCCAATCAGAGAAAAGCCTAAGCATCTTTAATCTACAAAGGACTGATAATATAGATACAATGACTAGCTTTCTTTAAAAAAAATAAACAAAACAATTTGTGAATGTTTGCTTCTTTCTGCCATTGACAATAGACCACTGGTCTTTTTAAGAAAGACACTGATATCACTAGGGAGAAGTGTGCCACTCCAACTGTATTCTGGCTGTTAAAGCATCAAAGGGGGAATAATGACTTGAGGGAAAATCATCAAGTAATAGAACTGATTCTACCTCATGAAGTAAAAAATGATTTAGATCAGTTTTTACGATCAAATGATTTAGAGTTAGGTTCTTAAGTATATTTTAAAAGGCAAGGTGTTCTAGTGAGAAACCATGAGCTTTGAAGACAGAAGACTGGGAATTTACTATAAAGTCTGAACAAGTTACTCAAGTTGTCTGAATTGCAATTTGTTTATCTGTAAAATTCAATCATTTAACACATATTTATTAAGTACCAAGCAATATTCTAGGTGTTGGGCTATACAGGAGTGAACAAATCCTTGTTATGATGGAGCTTACATTCTAATAGTGAGAGGATATGGAAATACACAGAATATACAGGGAAAAAAAAAACACTACAGAATTTTAAAACACAGTATGCCAAATGGTGATGAGCATTATAGAGGAAAAATAATGCAGAAAGGAGGATTGAAATCATGGTCAGGAAGGTTTCACTCAAAAGGAACACCTGAACAAAGACACGAAGGAAATGAGGAGGAAAGCACTGTAAATGTCGGTATTCCTAAAAGGAAATAGCATGAGCAAAGGCCCTGAGGTAGGAACATGTCTGGCTCATTAAAGGGACAGTAAGAAAGCTGACACAGTGACAGAAGGGGAGGAGGAGAGTAGTGGAAAATGAGGTCAGAGAAAAGTGGCAAGAGACAGCTGGGATGAGATCCTGCAGGGCAACTAGGCTATTGAAAGGCTTTGGCTTTTCCTCAGAGTGAGATGAGAAACTGTTGGAAGGTTTGGAACATCAGAAGTGTTTGCTTGACTTATACATCAAAACATTTACCTAACAGAATTCTTTTGGGGGGACCAAATATACTGTGACAGAGTTTTTTAAACTGGAAAGTGATAAACAAACGTGAAACATTCTTATTACATCCCTAACTTTCTATGTGTCCTTTTACATCAGACAACTTTGCCAAACTCTTCTGAAAAAAACAGTGGTAAATAGTAAGAGCAACTTTTTCCATTTCTATTACAGTATATCTGAAAACATAAGGAACTTGGTTTTTAGCTTTTAAATCAAACCATGAAACAATTATATTTCTACATGAAATGAAGATGAACAATGTGAAAAACAATCTCACTAATCAAGCCAAGCAATGACAGTCATGAAATGGTATGTTCTTAACAAGAGCTTTCTTCTGAACTGCCCAGAATAGAAAAGGTAGGCTCAAGTATTAGGTAAGAGATTCTTGTTACCACAAAGACCAACTAAACCAATTTTCTACTTAGTCAAATTTCTTAATTATTGGCATATATAAAATGAATAAAGGGCAAGTTTTCATTATGAAATGAAAATAAAGTATGTTGCAAATGGTAAAAATTAAATTATTTAACTAGGTAAATGTCTCTATCACTTTTTAAAGTCAATCACAACTGACAGCCCTGTTAATTTGTGAGTAAAAACAAAATCAAACTGAAATGACACTGGAAATGGAAATTTAAATTATCTCCCCTTAGTTCTAGCTTTGATCCGCTTCTCTTTTCTGTTGTTTGGATTTTACTTTGTCATTTCATATAATGTGGGGCTACCATTATCGCTAAATGAAAATAATACATATTCCCATCACTAATTTCTACCCTAAACTACAGTGCTATGATGCCAGTTGTTGACTGGATATTGCCATCTGATGTCCTGCCAGCAAAAAATACTCTCATTTAACTTTTACTGAGCCCAACAGTTCTAAGCACAGTAACCTTAGGTATTAATTCTTTCCATCTTAAACCGGCCCTCTGAGGACGGTACTATTATTACCCCCATCTTACACTAGAAAGTTAAATAAGTAGCCCAAAGCCATACATTTAGTTAAAAAGGGAACCAGCACTCGGAGCCTAGGCATTTTTGCCCCAGAACCGGTGCACTTAATCCCTGCTGCAGTGCAACAGTGCTTCAGTTCTGTACCTAAAACCAATCGATGCAAAAGGAAACTCATCTACTGCCCCCCAGTTCTCATTGTCCTACTTCGAGGGGAAAGCAACTTAAATTTCAGTCACCTGGCCTCAAAACTCAAGTCATCTCCTCCGCTTCCAGAGGCAGTCAGTCCCTGGGGGTAACCTGGCCTGCTTTCATGTCAAAATGTCACTGGGCACAGGCCACAAGGACTAGGCCCAAGGAAAGGCCGCCTTTGAACGCGACGGTGGGTCGGTTCGCTTTCCCCAGGTCCTCTCCCAGGGGCAGGCATCCTACCCCTGCTCTCTGCTCCCTCAAAGGAACTTTCGCCGCCCCACCTGGCCGTGTCGTGGGCCCGCCGAGCCCCGGAGCAGCTCCGCACCTCCACATGGTCCACCCCACGCCCCCAAACACCTCACCATACTCTACCCCTTCCCTTGTGCCCTAAACTAGCACTTGCAGTCTTTACCTGCTCCTCTGCTTCCGCCATGGTGCGTCCGGAGAGTCACATGACAGACCCGGAAATGAGAGGAAACCAGACGCTGGGCCCGGGGCCTGCTGGGAAGTGTAGTTTGAGCCGCATCTGGCTCTGGACGTCTTTTCTAGCTGGCGAACTTACCGAGGCTCATTTCTGCTACTGACTCTCCATGTTCGACGGAGTTCTGCTTTGGAGAATCTGAATATAACTTTGTTAATGCTATAATTTAATTTATTGTTGTTCTTGTTTCTGTGATTATTATAGTATTTATTAATACTTTGTACATATCAGGCCCTGGGTTTATAGCTTTGCATAATTACCTCATTTAATGCTCCCAACAATTTCTACTATTATCTACATTAATAGGGACGAATACTGTAGCTCAGAAGTCACATAGCTAGTAAGAGGCCGAACTAGGATTAGAATTCAGCCTTGTGTGATGCTAAAGACTCTGTGATTACCAAATGCTGCTTACTCTAAAAGTGTTCTTGCCCTTTCTTTTTAAAAGTATATTCAGTGAATGTAAAACAGTCTTTGCAGTGGACAGAGAAAAATGTGTACTTCAACAAAGACTATTTAGCTTACTGTTTGCTACTTAAAGTTAACGTCATCCTGTGGCATGTGAATGTTGAAATTTTTTTTAAATCTTTGTTGCTTAATTAAATTATTTGTTAAAGTTTTGTTTTTACGTTCTATAGGTAAATGTTCAAGATAGAATCTAAACTTGTCCTTGGTAAAATCTACAAAACCACTGTATTACTTACATCCTTTAGAATGACTGATCCCCTCTCCAGGTTTCTGGAAATTATGAACTCTCCTTCCTAATCCTCACGAATCTGTACTATCTTGTCCAAAGATAGGTATTTTTTTCTTTCCATTCACTCCAGTAGCTGGTAACCAGCAGAGGGCATCCCGCATGTGGTGGATGCCACAGTGCCCTTTTTGACTCCGTGTGCTACAGTGACTCTGACCTAGTAGGAAGTCATGGACTCAGCACTCTGTGTCTCTAACTTGCTCAACCCATGACTCCTCAATGGCCCAGAAGCCAGGGTGACATCATCTCTGAGACATTTGTCCTCTCCCCAGAGCCTAAACAGGCTTCACTCTGTCTTCTTTCTCCAAGCCTTGCTGGTATTCCTCTTCCAGTCTGCTAATCACTGCTCTGCAAAGGAATGAAGATAGACCAGCTCCAAGGCATTTAGATATCCATAAGCAAACACCTAATGCCCTAAGTATTATATCAACCTGTCCAATCCAAGTGTTTCTAAAATCTCTTGCAAAGCAGCCCAGGACCAAATATTGCTCATGATGGACTCTAAATCCCATAGAGACCTTTACAAGAACAAAGAAGCTATGCAAGACCTCAGTCCAGTCTCCACAGGAAAGAGAAATAAGATGAGCCCTTCTATGTTTCTGACTTTCTCACTAATTCTAACTTTCCCTTTTTCCATTATAAGCTAGACCCACCCATAAACCTCTAGGACTACAGCCTTTCCAAATTGACAATCTCTTTTGCTTTGGTGAAACACGGACATGATTGGGATGAGGAAGGAAAACAGAGAATCATTACCACTGTCTTACCTCCAAGGATGCTTTTGTTTTATTGTTAGATTTTATTTTGGTGACAAGTCAAGCAGCACATCTAGAGAAAGAATCATTAAATACTCTTTCTCTCATTGGGAAAATACTGAAAGTTATTCTCACTGGGAGAATTATCACTGAAATCCCAAAGAAGATCCTATTCTTTTTCTCCCAAAATTCTATTTTTCTTTCTCAACAGTGTGTGACCCCTTAAAATTTTCAGGACTTCACAAAAGATTGGCTTCTCTCTTTCCTTTTTAGCTGGTAGTCTTTCTCTTAACTCCTCCTGGCCTCTGAGGCCAGCTGTGCTGTGTCTTCTCCCAGGCCACTGTAACCTGGACTTTGAAAGCTTTATTTATTTTTCAGTGTAAAGGTCTTTCTTAATGACTAATGAAAGCAAAATTACACCACATTACACTACTGACTCCAAGCAATAATCTTAGCCTTTATTTAATTAGCTTTCTCTCCCAAGTTAGTTAAAATAATATTGATATTATCTTTAGCAATATTAGAAAGCCTCAGCTTATTTTGCAGTATAGTTTTGCAAAAACTGTACCCACTGAAACATTACCTTCTAATATTCTAATGTCACTTTAAGATACAGCTTATTGGGCAGTTCCCTGAGCAATCACACTAGATTTTTTAAAAGAACATTTATCTAATTACAAACATACTACATGTTCATGATAGATAACTGCAAAAACAAACAAAATTATAAAATAATATTCTAAAGCCATTTATAATTCCTCCATTCAGATCATCATTGTTGGATATGTTTCTTTCTTCTTTCTTTTCTCTCATTTTTTCTCTCTCTCTTCTTCCTTTCCTCCCTCTCCCTCTCTCTCTCTCAGTTTATTTAAAGTTTGTTTCAACAAAAATCATATTATCAAGTTTTGTCATCTGCTTTCTTCATTTAGTCATATTTCAAGATCATTTTCCAATAACATCGTAAAATATTGTTCTAAACATGATTTTAATGATACACATTATATAATTGTATCCTATAAAAAACATAATTTATGTAATGATTCTTTTTGTTGTATGCTTCAAGTATACCTAATTAACATCCTCTGCATCATTTTGGAAGATACCTTAATTAAAGGTGGTTTCAATTACAGAAACAAAGACTGACCAAATAAGAAAAGTCATTGAGGATTTATTCTAAGCTTGCCATAGCAAGGGAGTCAGGCACCACCACTTGCATTTCAGCAGAGACTCAAAGGCAGGCAGAAGAGTGGGAAAGCTTTATAGTGGAAAACAGGAAGGCTTCAGGTGTGTCCTGATTGGAGGCAGCTGTTGGTGTGGGAAAGCTGTAGGGAAGCCAACTAGAAGTGAGGCATTCTATGTGATTGGTTAGAAGTACATATTTGGTTTTCTCTGGTTGGCTGTAAGTTGGAAGTGGGGACAAAAATTGCAGAGGTTGTCAATTATTAATAAAGTCCTGGTCATTTGGGACTGATTATTAACAGAGGTTAATTGTTAAGCTTCCTGGACTCTTATTAGAGATAGCAGTTTGACTTCCCACAAGTCTAACTTAAAGCAGGCTGGCTTCCTGGGATGTTGATTTTATGTAAGGACTTGGTTTCCTGGGCAGGTTGCTGTAGGTTGTTGCAGGTTGTGGGGTCAAGATTCTATTTTTAGCCATTGTCCATTAATATCTTCAGTTTCTCACAATTTGTACTCCTACAAGCTGTATATGAGATCTCTGTACCCTTCTACAATCAAACATTAGAAAAAATCTATTTTTTTAATTTCATCAATTTATTTGGAGAAAAATAGTATTTTATTTTTCATTTTAATTTGCATTTCTTTGATTTATGCTGAGTCAATATTTTCCATAAATTTACTGGGCATTTTCAATTCTTCTCCATTGTTTCTGCTCTTTTCTTCATCCATCTTCTGTTAGGAAGTTGGTCTTTTCCTTATTGACATGAAAGAGAAATGTCCAACTGATAGTCAGCTATTGGTTTTGAAGCTAAGATGAGTCTAGTGCTGGAGATAAGTACTCTAAGATCTTCAGCATATAATTGGTATTTGAAGTATCGTATAGCATTACAACCTAAAAGGTAGTCTTTGGGAATATATAAATTCGAGGGAACACTGAAGGGGTGGAGTTTAGGTTTGCTGTGGTGATTATCTGGCTAGGATTTTTGAAATTAGTGTAACTGGATTTGCACCAAGGGGTTTTATTGCTAAAAATCAAATAGTCACTGCATTTTCCCAATTTACAGGAAAAAGTTAATGAAACAATGGGGAAAATATTCCATTTAGGGCTTTTTTCATACATGTCTTCTTGTAATCTTTGATTTTTGCTATTGCTTAGCTACAAACAAGCAATGAGACACAAAAATATATTTTAAAATAGTGAGTAAATCCTAACAAAAGAATCAGAAAGAAACTCTCACACTTAGTTTGACAGCTTCTTACTTTTAAATAAACATGTGCGGATCACCTAGCACAGTGCCTGGCACATAATAGAAGCTAGTTAATTATTTGTTGACTGGATCAATTAATTAATTTAACATATCTCCACTCATGGCATCTTTTCAAGAACTAGACTGTCTGGGGTCACACCTGAATAAGTTTCAGACCTGCTTTATGAGAAAATAAGAAGATATTGAAGGTGTAGAACAGTGGAACAATATGACGAAGGTAGTATTTGAGAAGTTTAAGTCAATAGTGTGAGGGTTCAAAGGTGGGAGTGATCAAATCTGTTGGAAAGATCAGAACTGATGTCATTGGGGAAGTAGCACATCAAGTGGTCCTTAAAGGATGGGTAAGAGGCTGATAGTGGAAAGCAGAGGAAAGGGAAAATATCCCACGTAGAGGGAGAGAACTGTATAAGAAGAGACAGACATAAAGGGGTGGAATAGCATCCAAAGAATCAGATATAAGACCAATTAGGGAGGATGGTGTTAGAGTCTGTCTATGTCAGGTGTAATTTGTGCATGATTCCACAGCCAGTTGTAGCAGAGACTTCGAAATGTCCACCTAATATCCATTTACTTCTACTTAGTTAGCAAAAGAACTCCTATGATATCGGGGGCAGCAATTTGTTTAAATAAAAGATTACATTTCCTGGCCTCAGTTAGGTGTGGCTGTGTGATTAAGATCTGGTCAATGATATATAAATGGATGTGTTATGTATGACTTCTAGGAAAGACTCTTAAAGGGAGGCAGACAGCTGGAAATATCCCTTTTATATTTTCTTTCTTTCCTTTCTTTCTTTCTTTTTTCTTTTCTTTCTTTTCTTTTCTTTCTTCTTTCTTTCTTTCTTTTTCTTTCTTTTCTTTCTTTCTCTCCTTTCTTCTTTCTTTACCGGGCCTCACTGTCACCCAGGGTGGGGTGCAGTGGCATCATCATAGCTCACTGCAGCGTCAAACTTCTGGACTGCAGGGATTCTCCTGCATCAACATCCTGAGTAGCTGGGATTACAAGAGTACTCTACCTCACCTGGTTAATTTCTTAAAATGTTTTAGAGATGAGGTATCTTTATGTTGCCCAACCTGGTCTTGAACTCCTGGCCTTAAGTGGTCCCCCTGCCTCAGCCTCCTGAATTGCTGGGATTACAGGTGTGAGCCACTGTGCCCAGCATACCCTTTCTGTTACTAGATTCTCTAGCAACCATTTGGGTCCATGAGGTGACTTGAGAATGAAAACCAAATTCTAAGGATATATAGTAACAGACACATAGAAGGAGCCTGGGTTCCTGATGACTTTGGAGCTATCATGCCTCTCTAAACTGGCTGCCTACAAACTCATTTTGAATGAAAGAATAACCCCTTGCATTACTGTAGGTTGCTTATCACATGCAGCCAGACTTAATCCTGACTGATAGAATGATAGGAAGCAACTGAGGATTTTTGAGACTAGAAATAACTTGGCCAGAAGACATCACCTCCTGCACATGAGCAAATCATCAATTTCCAACTTGCACACCTGAAAAAAGGGAGAGATTGCATGCTCGTGTGTGAGAAGAACAAACTTTTCTATTACCAAGTTTAGGATCTTAGGACATAGGGAAAGAAGAGGGACCTCAGAGTGCAAATTTGGCTTTGGCTCTTTGTAGTTAATTGTAATGTTTCAGTGTTTGGGAATCAGATCAGGATTCAAATACTGTCTGTGTCATTTACAGTACAATCTTGGGCAAGTTAACTTCTCTAAGCTCTAATATTCTCAACTGTTAAAGAGCTAAAAGTACCTTCTAATCAGTATGGTGATTCCTCAAAAAACTAAAAGTAGACCTACCATTTGATCCTGCAATCCCACTACTGGGTATCTACCCAAAGGAAAAGAAATTATTATATTAAAAAGATAACTGCACTTGTATGTTTATGGCAGCACAATTCACAATCACAAAGATAAAGAATCAACCTAAGTGCCCATCAACCAATGAATAGATAAAGAAAATGTGGTATATTTATACCATGAAATACTACTCTGCCACAAGGATGAATGAAATAATGTCTTTTGCAGCAACTTAGATGGAAATGGAGGCCATTATTTTAAGTGAAGTAACTCAGGAAGAGAAAAATAAACGTCGCATGTTCTCACTTGTAAGTGGGAACTAAACTATGGCCAGATAAGGACACACAGGGTGGTATAATGGACATTGGAG
This sequence comes from Cheirogaleus major, assembly GCA_963574435.1. Classification (NCBI taxonomy): domain Eukaryota; kingdom Metazoa; phylum Chordata; class Mammalia; order Primates; family Cheirogaleidae; genus Cheirogaleus; species Cheirogaleus major. The sequence continues at coordinate 54,980 of CAUYPO010065852.1, forward strand.
ATTCAAAAGGGGAATGATAGAGTGGGTGAGGGATAAAAAATTACCTATGGGGTACAATGCACACTATTTGGGTGATGCTTACAATAGCCCAGACTTCAATACTATACAATATATACATGTAACGGAATTCAACTTGTACCCCCTAAATCTATTAAAATTAAAAAAGGAAAAAAAATATATAGGAGGGAGGAAATAGGTAGAACCAGAGATGGAGCAAAACCGGTCCTGAATGGATAATTATTGAAGCTAGGTAATTGGTATGTGGAGGTTTATTGTACTATTATCTATACTTTTGTGCATTTTGAATTTTCTGTAGTTTGAAAATAGAAGTCAAGCTGTCAGAAGTTAAGTGGGAAAAGAGGAAGAGGAAAAGTGGAATAAAAAGTACAGATATTGCACTATTATTCTGTCAGTGGAAAAGAAGACAAACTCTGTAAAATTATTTATGGAGGCTTATTCTGAGCCAAATTTTAGGATCATGGCCTGGAGCCAAACCCAAGAAGCCTTCAGCAAGTAGACACGCTGTGGTTGGGTTACATTTTGATTTTTATCCATTTTCAGGGAGACAGGAATTACAGGTAGAATCATAGATCAATATATGGAGGGCATACACTGGTTTGGCCCATGGGTAGGACATCTCAAAGTGGGGGCTTGCAAGTGATAGGTGGATTTGGGGATTCTTTAGTTGATAATTGGCTGAAAGAGTTAGTTCTGTCCAAACAACCAGGAATCAGCTGAAAGGAATGTTTAAGGGTCTTCTATCTTTCATGTGATGCTATACCTGAATCAGGTTGGGAAGTAAACAACATTATAAAAACCTGTTTACTGAGTTTTTATCATTTGTAGGTGTGACACACCAAGCCCTTTCGAAAGAAATTTTTTATTTAGGCAAAGAAAAAGATCAGAGTTCAGTCCTCAATTCCCATCTCACAGCATGAAAAATCAAGAAATTTTCTTAAAAATTGACAACAAAAAAATACAGGTCTACCATTTAAAATTACAATGTAACTAATAAGAATTCTTATTATTTAAAGTTACAAAGTAACTAGTAGGAGAAGTAAACAGTAAAATATCCACCAAGGAGTAGTGAAAAAATAAATGAGAAAATGTATATAAAGCTCCTAGTAGAAGGCTGGAGCCTAGCTGTGTTTTTAATCAACGTTGTATTGCTTTTGTGTTCCCTGCACTTGAATGTCCATGTAGCAAACACTACAACCTCCTCTCCATGTTCCATTTCTCACGATTCTCACTTAGAGGCTCAGGACCACTCTTGAGACTGACTTGTTTTTATAAGAAGAAATAGAATTTGGGGGAATGTACAGAGTTGCCCTTTACCCAGTCACTCAAAGGAAAGTCTATACAGGGATTATCAGAGGGCTCTTACAGGTAAAGAAAGTGTGAACTAAAATAAAATCTTAAGGCTAACCCCTCCCCACCAGCTGACTGAATGGACCCTCTCTTGGCCAAGGGGATATCCTAAAACTAAATTGCCTGCCAGGAGAAGGGAGGTCAGACCTGCCTCATCATGCTCCCCTCCCTTCTTGGAGATATGCTTGGTAACCCATTAACAGGCCTAAAGCTATGCAAGATAAACCTTCAGGTCCTCAATTTACACAACAAATATATGTCTGGTGGCTTGTCTCGGATTAACAGACCTCCTTATCTTAAAATATTCCAAGCTTTTAGACAAAGCCTCTTGTCTTTAACCAATTACAAGTCAAAGAATCTTTAAACTCACCTATAACCTATAAGCCCCTGCTTCGAGATGGCCCACCTTTTCAGGACAAACCAATGTATAGCTTCCACATATCGATTTATGCCTTTACCTGTAATCCCTTTCTCTCTGAAATGTATAAAATCAAACTGTTATCCAACCACAGTGAGTCCACTTGTTCAAGGCTTCCTGGGTGTGGCTCTGGGTCATGGTCCTCAAATCTGGCTCAGAATAAATCTCTTTAAAATTATTTTACAGAGTTTGGCTTCTTTTCCATTAACAAGAGAGTATGGCATAAAAAAAATGTTATCTTCTGTACAATTATAGAGAGCATAGGGTTGTGTCTTACTTGTAGTGAGGTTGTGTTACCTCTCAAACAGAGGGGCTTGTTACTTGGTGGGTACCAGGCTAATAGACACAGCCAAGTTGGTTATAGCAAGGTGGTTTTATTACTTGGCACTAGTAAGAAGCACACTGGGGACAGTTTTCAAGGCAATGAGTCCTTGAACAAGGGGTTGGGATGGTTTTAGAGCCAGAGGGTAATGAGGTGTGTTCTGATAGGATCTTGTGAGGGGGTGATGATAGGAACTGTGCTTGGACTGAATCCTGCCATGGGGTGACACCAGGGCTTGATCTGGTTGGATCCTGGATCCTGCCTGGGGTATCTTTTGTTATTCGTGAGCCCCCTTTGATTATGCCAGAATTTATGCTAATGAGGTAACTTAACTTTTATAGCCTCAGGATGAGACTGATCACCAGAAAGACCAATTCATTATAGGGTTGGAACTTTCAACCTGCCCCCTCCTTCCAGGAAGGAGAGCAGGGGGTGGGGAGGGCTGGAGATTAAACTCTATACAATAAACTCTTTAAATGCGATTTGGTCAGCTTCCAAATTGGTGAACACATCCACATGATGGGAAGATAGAACACCCCGTGGAGACAGAAGTTCCTGTGCTCTGTACCCTTCCAGAACGTGTGCTATGTACCTCTTCACCTGGGAGTTCATTTGTATCCTTTATATTATAATAAGTTGGTAAAGGTAAGTAAAGTATCCTCCTGAATTCTGTGAGCCATTCTAGCTATTTAAAGAAACTTAGGAGGGGTTTGTGGAACTGCTGATTTATATAGCTGGTTGATCAGAAGTAGAGGAGGCCCAGAACTTGCTAGTGACATTGAAGTGGCGGGCAGTATTGTTGGACTGAGCCCTTAAGCCGTGAGGTCTGTGTTAACTCTGGGTAGTCAGTGTTAGAAATGAATGGAATCATTGAACACCCAGATGGTGTCCAGAGACTCAAAGAGTTAATTGTAGGTATTGGAACACACCCCAGAATATATTAATACTTCACATCTATGGAGTCTAAAGGGAATGGGGAAGGTTAATCCTTTTGTAAAAAGAAAAAGGCAATATGTAAATGATCTGTTCAATATTACTCAGTAATGAGTAAGAGAAGGAAGAGAGCTTAAAAGGATTTTTTCCCCTTATGTTCATTGCAGTATTTGGGGGGATATTTTTCCTGATTTTTCCCCCTCATATATGCAGGGGCCTACCAAATGAGAATGTGAATTTTAAACATAATTTGGATTATCCTCTACAGTACTCTGTCACTTTTTTTTTTACTTGTTAATGCATCAAAAACATAAATTCACATAAATATAGAGCTACATAATTATTTATGCTCGTATAGTCTTCCATTGATTTGGTTACTGTAATTTATATAACCAATCTCCTACTTTTGAATATTTAGGTTGCTTTCAACTTTTCACTGTTATAAACCATATTGTGATAAACATCACATCTTGTGCACTTGTTGGAATTATAAATATTTCCTTAGAAAATTGTGTAGAAACGAAATAGCTTGGTCATTGAAGCATTTGAAGTTGTCATATAAGTTCCTTGGAAATATCAGGAAATACGTTTTTAAAAAACCTCTTCAATGATCTAATGTAGTAATTTTGAATAATTTGGGAAATCTTTTATTCATTCTTTAGATTTCTATTATATGTTTACTAAAAAATATCTCAAAGACCATCTGTTTGAGTTTTCTCCAGACATACAATGCTTATGTTCAATCCACTTACTGAACTTCTTTCATATTTTTGACAGAAAAGCACAAAACTAATTTTTTAACTTAAGGCATGAATTCAATCTGTTCAGAATCCAGGTGTTTAGCTGTGTCAGGAAAATGTTTTCTTTCATAGAGAATCTTTCATTTTCAATCAAAAATTTGAAACAAAATACTTAAACACATCCTGCTATTGGATCCAAATATCATTTGTGAAACAAGGTTCATTTCTCAGCATCAGTCCAATTTCAAGGTATGTTTGTGGAACAAGAGCCTTCTTCAAACATAAAGACATGAAAATTAGAAAAAAAAAAAAAAAGAGAAAGAAAAGTAGAGAAAAGAGGAGGAAGAAGCATTTGCTGCACTAAGTGAAAGCAATGGCAGTCCCCAACTGAGTTCCAAAATTTAACAAATTTAACATAACAGTTATGTTAATGGATTGAAACTTAATATTTACTTTTTGATATAATCAGTAATAGAATTTTTTTAACTGGAAAGCTATTTAATCCACAATACAGTTGAATCAATATATGATATGAAAAATAGTAGAAAATATTAATTACTGTTGCAGTACCAGTAATTAAAGAAAATAAATCCTAGCACTCTGGGAGGCCAAGGTGGGAGGATCGCTTGAGCTCAGGAGTTCAAGATCAGCCTGAGCAAGAGTGAGACACTATCTCTACAAAACAATAGAAAAATTACCCAGGCATAGTGGCTCAGCTACTGGGGAAGCTGAGGCAGGAGGACAGCTTGAGCCCAGGAATTTGAGGTTACAGGGAGCTATAATGATGCCACTGCACTCTAGCTGGGGTGACAGAGCAAGACTGTCTTAAAAAAGAAAAAAAAGAAGAAAATAACACTGTGATGTTGGCTGAATAGTTTTGTACTTGCCTAGAACATTAGTTTACAAAGAAAACCAAGATTAATTACTACAGAATTTTATTTTTTATGCTTTATTGTGTTTCTGCTATATTCCAGTCATTCATTGGACTAGCTAGGCTAGAATGGGACAACCAGGGACCCTATCCACAATTTGTGGTATTGGTATTATAGTTACAAGCCCTTGCCCCAGAAATGAGGTGTAGGGCCTTTTGATTGTTACTTTAAGGAGAAAAGGACTTTACTGCTAAAGAGGACTTGTCCCCTCATAAAGGGAGCATACCAAGGAGAACACAAGAAAGAAGGAAGTTCCTAAAATGAACAGGTAAGATAACATCGCACATGAAAGTGAAGCCAGACCTGTGACCTTAAGGAATTCTTGTTAGACTACCATGTGGTATTTCTACCTTGTTTGACAGCTACTGGGGAAAAAAAAAAGTCTTATGTGACCCAAGACATCACATCTTTAGCTGATATATTATGAACTTCTTCTCTGACATGTACATTTCTGGAAAATGCTGGAGAAACTCCCACTGCCATGTCCCCACTCTCCACCCTCCCACCGCACATGTGAGCACACACACATGCTTTTCCCTCAGTCTAGTTCCTGCGACCCTACTTCAAACTGGAGTGTTCTGGCCTTGCCATTCCCACAACCCAGCTCCTACTCCTTTTCTCATACCCCATTCTAGAGACATCCACATTGAAGCCTTTTCATTGTGCTTCAATGCCTGTCATTGATGCAGGTGTGTGGAAAGGAGGATGGGAAAGGTCTTTTTTATAGGATTGGCCACGGAGAAAGAAAATCGTGTTCTATCATCAGTTGATATAGATGATGGGCCTCTCTCTACCAAGGCTCCTCCTGGTTTTCCTCCTCCTGGGTTTGTTTGTTGCAGCTGAGGAGGCCTAATGGTACAGAAACCCCGTTTTAAGTATTTGTGATATGTTGTGGTAGGCATCTATGGGATTGTCTGCCCCACACCCTTTTTCTAGAACTTGGCTCCTGATGACCCTCCTGCCCCCTGCTCACTACCTGCGAGGTACCTACAAAGTCTTTCCACTTACCGGATATAGTTATTGATCTTCATCCCTTCCCTGGGATTTTTGGAATTAAGACTGAAAGGTGTCAAACTATTTCCTGATGCCTTGGATTCTGGGAGACATCCCAGGAATGTTTTGTTGTTGTTGTTGTTGTTGTTGAAACAAGTTCAAATTAGTTTTCTGATGAAGTGATGTATACACACATGCACACACACATACACATACACAGACACACACATACACACACACACACACACACACGGTGGCTTTCTCCTTGAAGCAATTTTTATGTCATATTTTCCCTGCCCTTTGCTCTAGTAAGTGGGCTTTGGTAACCAGGGAAACGGTCTTGGTTCCCAGCCCTAAGGGATTAAGGAAAGGTATCTCAGAATAGATAGAAACAGGGCTGAATTCACCGCTCTTTGGATGATGCATATAATCTCCACTCCCACCTTTCCTTGATACATTCCCTCACTTGCATGTGGCGCTGGCAAAGGCCAGGACTTTGTCACTCTTCCAATACTAGCTGAATTCTAGCCAGTAACTAATTTTACAATGCCTTTTTTGCTAGATTTCAGATGTGCAAACACAGATCAGCAAGATTCAGGGCTAGGAGCCATTTTGAAAGATAGCTTCAAGTTCAGGAAAAACTGTAATACTGAGCCCCTCAAAGATATTGGCTCAATTATGTGGTTCAGGCACTAGGTCAGTAGAGTACTAGCCTTGGCTTCCCATTCCTGGTTGATTTGAACTACGAAGGAGAGAGTATTCAGGAAAATACTGAGGCCAACAGGGCAGCCAGCCAAAAACTCACCTGCAATGCCCTGGGAGTATTCCTACTGTAATAGGTATTCTTTGAGTTAAAAGTAATACATCTCTTCTTGCTTACGTGGCATGTGGTTGGGATAGAAAGCTCTTGCTTTTCAATAGAAAAGAATAAATCACTGAACAGCCAAGACTTGAATGTAACTTTTTGCAATACGACCCTTCCTAAACAAGATGCAGTCTATTCTCAGAGTACTGAATTTCTATTTCTTTGAGTTCCCATCTTATAGTGGTTGGAAATCTTTCCTCTTCCACTAACAAACTAAAATAAATTGCATATTTTTCTCTTTCTAGTAATCTAAAATGTTGCTAAATTTGCACACTAGTCCACAATTTGCAAATATTATATAAGACTCTTGTGCTAAACTGCAGGATTCAAGAAAATATTCAGGCTTTAATAGTGATAGTCTTTGCTGACCTGGCATAATTTCAGTCTAATTTCATACCTGGGAAAAGATTTACTGGTAACAGTTGTAAGCTGTGCTTCAAATGCCACATTGCTGCAAATGCTGGAAGATCAATATCTTTAGTTCATCTACAAACCCAAAGAATCATTTCATCCTATAATAATGGCCCTTTTCTGTGTTTGCACATACTACATTTTGTGAATTGGGCCAGAGTGACTCCAAGTCCACTGGTCATGCAAGATTTGTATTATCTTGTGGATACTATGTATTTCAACCAGAAAGCCCTCTCCCAATTTTAAACAAGAAATGGATTTTTTTTTTGAGACAGAATCTCACTCTGTTGCCCAGGCTAGAGTGCCGTGGCCTCGGCCTAGCTCACAGCAACCTCAAACTCCTGGGCTCAGGCGATCCTTCTGCCTCAGTCTCCCAAGTAGCTGGGACTATAGACATGCGCCACCATGCCCAGCTAATTTTTTCTGTATATTTTTAGTTGTCCAATTAATTTCTTTCTAATGTTAGTATAGACGGGGTCTTGCTCTTGCTCAGGCTGGTTTTGAACTCTTGACCTTAAGCAATCCACCTGCCTTGGCCTCCCAGAGTGCTAGGATTACAGGTGTGAGCCACTGCGCCCGGCCAAAAAATGGATTTTTGCAAAGCAAAAACTTTTGGCACCTTGCTTAACACCACTGCTACTTAGGTGTCAGGAAGCTATCCTTCACTCCAAGTATGAGTTATTAGCATTGATGTACACTAAACCTGGTGACATGTAGTTAATATTATCATAGTAAAGTGTGTTTAAATGCTATTTTCTCATTATTACAGGAAGGTTTCTGGGAGGATTTTTATCCAGCCTATGCAAAGGATTATATGGGGTGGCAGTTTGTCCTGGAAGTTCCATGAGTTAATTCTCAGGCCCTTTACTGGAATATTAATAATATATTATTACCACAAAATTTGTTTTGAAATTACAAAATTGTTGAAAAGGCATGGTCGCTACTAATTTACAGAGAGTATATTCATTTATTTAACAATTAGCATGTAGTAAAAGTAAACACATGAATGCAAAGATCAAGAGACAGTTCTGCTAAACACATAGTGTGACAATATTTAACTAAATTCACAGAGAGTCAAATTGATTGCTGTCATTTCTTATTGTAAGTTTTTCTATTTTCTCCTTTCCCTTTTGAGGATAGACCCCCAAACTGAATCCATGATCTCTTCTCTGAAATCTCCTCCTGAATTTCCTTTCTCCATCATCACACCTCCTATTAATACATGCCCAAGTCAGAAAGCTGGGAGTCATTCCCGATGCATCTCATTCATTCATAATCTCAAGTCTCAACATGTCACCAAGTTCTGTTAATTCAACCTGTTAATATCCTGCTCTGTACCTTCTCTCCATTTCCACTGTGTCTTTCCTGGTTCAGTTCACTATGAACCCTTCCCTAGATTATTATAACAATGTCCTAACCTGTCTCTCTGCCTCCATCCCCATCCCCATCCCTGTCCACTTCCTTGCTCCTGTTGCAGATAAAGTGATATTTTAGAAAGGATACATGGTGGTAAATCTCCTCTACCTAAAACTGGCTCTCCATTGCTCTTGGGATGAAATCCAGTTGATTCATCTTCACCACCTGTCCAGCTTCACCACCTGTTACCACTCCCTCTCCCACTCCCTTCTCCAGCCACAAAGAATAACTTGGAGTGCCCTATGTGTCTCACCCTCTCTAATATCTGGGCATTTATCTGTGGAATCTCCATGTCTTCTGTACCCCATCCCACTCCCATATTTGATTGCTAAAGCCTTAGGCTTCATAACTGTTATTCATTATTGCCTTACCAGAAATAAAAATTATCTACTAAACAAACCAAAAATAGACAAATAGGACTATATTAAACTAAAAAGTTTCTGCACAGCAAAGGAAACAATCAACAGAGTCAAGAGGCAATCTGTAGAATGGGAGAAAATATTTGCAAACTATCCATCTTACAAGGGGCTCATATCCAGAACATATGAGGAACTCAAACAACCCAACAGTAAAAAATAAATAATCCCATTAAAAAGTAGACAAAGGATCTGCATAGACATTTCTCAAAACAAGACATACAAAGGGCCAACAGATATATGAAAAAATGCTCAATATCACTAATCATCAGGAAAATGCAAAGCAAAACCACAATGAAATATAATCTCACCCCAGTTAGAATGGCTATTCTCAAAAAGACAAAAAATAAGTGCTAGCAAGAATGTGGAAATCCTGGAACTCTTATACACTGCTGACTGGAATATAAATTAGTATAGCCATTATGGAAAATGGAATGGAGGTTCTCAGAAAACTAACAATAGATCTACCATATGATATAGCAATTCTGTTACTGGCTATTTATCCCTAGGAAAGGAAATTAGTATACCACAGGGATACCTGCACCCTCATGTTTATTACAGCACTATTCATAATAGTCAAAATATGAAATCATCCATAGCTTATGAATCTAAGTGTCCATCAATGGATGAATGAATAAATAAATATGAATGAATAAAGAATAGTGAAATAAAGAAATACACAATGGAATACTATTCAGCCATCAAAAAGAATGGACTTCTGTCATTTGCAGAAACATAGATGGAATTAGAGGTCATTATGTTAAGTGAAATAAGCCAAACACAGAACAACAAATGTTACATGTTCTCACTCATATGTGGCAGCTAAAAAAAAGTTGACCTTATGAAGGTAGAGAGTAGAATTGATGGTCACCAGAGACTGGGAAGGGCAGTGGAGGGGATGAAGAGAGGTCAGTTAATGGGTACAAGCATACAGTTAGATAGAAGGAAAAAATTCTAGTGTTCTATAGCACAGTAGGGTGACTATAGCTAACAAGAATTTATTGTTTATTTCAAAATAGCTATAAGAGTTGAAATGTTCCCAAAACAAAGAAATAATAAATGTTTGAGGTGATGGATATCCTAAATACTCCGATTTGATCATTACACATTGTATATATGTGTCAAAATATCACATGTACCCTATAAATATGTATAATTTTTATATATCAATTAAAATGCTTATTAATCTCTTCCAAAGGAAGTATACTTTCTATTTCTGGTTTGTATTTGTAGCAAATTTCCTAGGATTTTTAGGCAGCTCAAGCTACCAGTTTATCTATATCTGGTTACAATGAAGGTATAACATTTTTAGCAAACATCAGATGGTCCTTCTATCTTAGGAAAGGAGTTCAGGAACCTGGGAAACTAAAGTTCTTTTAAGTAGCCATAAATGTATGGCTACTTACTTCAACTCTGAATGGAGCAAGTTTATTTCAGTGTCTAATATTGCCTATAATAACTTTTTCCCCTTTCTAGGCTATCATTTGATGATGAAAGCAACTTATTTACTATATATCTTCCAATAGTAAGTTGTAACTTAAAAAATAACTTAGCCCTCAGAACAACTTTGACTCTTGGAATTAGTTTTCTTGAATCTTTGCAAATTGTTTGCCTACTTCCAGTAAGACATTCAGCTCTGATGCTACTTTTAATCCAGCTCTTAGAGACATTTTTTTAGAGATGGGGTCTCACTGTGCTGCCCAGGTTGAAATGCAGTGGCTATTCACAGGCATGATCATAATGCACTACAGCCTCGAACTACTGGGCTCAAGTGATCTCCCACCTCAGCCTTCCAAGTAACTGGGACTACAGGCATGCACCACTGAGCCCAACTTCTTACTGTCATTTGATAAAGTATGCTATTTACATTATTCTATAATCAGCTCTAAACTGCCTCTGAGGTTCTATTTTCTGAGGTTACAGTGCCAAGCCTAGAACATTCAAACTTTAAGCACTTATTGTTAGGTCCATAGGAATTTTTTGTTTCATTGTTTTCATGGCCAAAACCTTTAGAAACATATTGACATAAAATAAATTAAACATGGAGAGCAAATCTGGTTTCTCAAGGAAAATAGTTAATCATTCTAAGTGATGAGTAGAATTATTAATAATTTTGTCTTCCAAAGAATTAACAGTGTGCTTGAAAGTCTTACTCGTAGTTGGATCAATTCAGTGTACCCTAAAGGTTTTTGTTTGTTTTGTTTTGTATTTTACCTACTGTATCCCACAGTAAGAAACTCAATCTACATCATAACCTAGTTATTGATATATGTACTGAGAGTGTATATATACACACAAAGATAATTGAAACAAAATTTCCAGGAAATAATACTTTTAGTATAAGTGATGCACACTGACATCACCAAAAGTTTTTATTTTATTCTATTCTGTACTATCCTACAATATTCTAGTCACTCCTCATTAAGTTGATTTCATGATCTGTCAATTGGAGCATGATTTGCAATTTGAAAAGTACTGGGTCATAATTTTTGACAATAAGTAAATAGCAAGGCAAGTGAAATAGAGTGGGGTAACTCTAGTTTTTCACTTTCTAGAACATTTTTCCAAACTTTTTACCTTTGATCTCTGGGTGTTTCTGCCTGGGCTCAATCACAGTGTCTCCCTTACTATTTTCAGTCTTCAAGGTGGGCATGCGGGCAAGCTGAGCTCATTGTAATACATCTCTTCTTGGACACAGTAATTATTCTAGGTAAAAACCTTTAACCCAAGGTGTACTCATCAAAACTTCTTTTTTGGAGTGAGTGTGGAGGACAACCTCTTTCTCCTGGGCTCACTGAGCTGTGAGGATGTGAGCCTGGATTGTTCACAGCCATCTTCCTCTTGCTCTGTGGGGAAAACTGACTGTGTAAAGAAGCCAAGCTCTGCTGAGGGATGGCAGGGGCAGAGAGAGCCCTGGGAGCCACACTTGGGCAACTGGATCAGGCTGTGAAGAATTCTAAAGGTATCTTGTATTTACTAGGTACATGAGAGAATCTACTTTTCTTTTTCTTTGAACAATTTTGAATTGAGTTTTCTCATTTGCCATGTGGAAGAGTCCGGATAATATGGTAACATAGATGGACACAGAAAGCTTGATATTGGTGATGTGGGTGGCAAGATCACATGCCTGTGTCCACATTGGAAATACTAATGAAAGTTATCTTCTGTCTCCCTTCTCTCATCCATGGAAATATAGGCTGTTCAGTGACTTATATAGCAGGATAGTATATTTTTAAAATATTTTAAGTATTAATTTACATGTCCTTTCCTTCTTTTGCACCAGTTCTTCTAAACCTTGTCTTCTCCCCCATTCAGTCAGCTTGGCTAGCTGGCTGGCTTTCTTTCTTTCTTTCTTTTCTTTCTCTCTTCTTTATTCATTTATTCATTTCCTCAGGCAGAAATGCAAAGTCTTGGCTTTTCATTTTCAATTGCCTAGGCTTCAGGAGAACATGAAGGAGGTGGGAAGAATAAGAAACAAAAAGCTTTCTAGCCTGAAGACCAGAAGAGAGTCCCTAGGTCGAGGGGTATGAAGGACAGTGGAGACATAATATGGGAGAAAGTTGGAACAAGCCATAGGCAAAGCTATCCAGTTCTGTTCCAGCATCTGGTCCCATGAGCAGGGTCCAACATCAACTCCTGTGGGACTTCCTGGCTCCACCCAGGTGAGCTCCACACATCCCCAGTGCTGAGGAATTTTGTTAATCGTTCTTGCATTAAGGCTCAGTGAGAACCTCCTTTCAACGGCAGTTACCGCATCTCTTGCTGAGTGTCTGATAGGAAGTTTGCTGCATCATGTCCTAGCAGTTCCCACTAACCCTGGGGAGATAACATCTACCATGATACCCCAAAGCCCCCTGAAATAGATTGTTAGGCTCTCAACACAGAGACATCAAAGCCCACTGCATATGGACTTGATGATGCAAATCATTTCCAGCCAGAAATATCTCCAGAGGTAGGCAGTAATAAAAAAACCCAACCTGACCCCAAAGACCCCCTTCCACCCCCAACATACACTATTACCACGACCGCCACCTTCACCCTTGATTATTATTATTGTGCCAAACAGGGATTCAGTCAGTTAGTACTAAACTCATTTACACATTTTTGTTTCATAGCTTCTCAACAAATGTTAACCAATGTCGATTAAGCCCAGTGCTAAGCACTGATAAGATAAATATGACAGCTCAAGATTCTCCACTGTCATGTGGCTTTCACCATGTGGCAGGAGGTACAGAAATGTATGTAGCTAATTCCATTATATATGGTAAGTGCTGTCAGGTTCAGAGGGCTGATGGAACAGGGTCAGCCTAGGTGGCCTCCCAAGGCCTCTTCTATCATTTGATACTTTTTCTTTTTTGGTCAATAACTACCCTGCATTATCACAATTTTCATTTGGGTTTAGCCAGAAATATTCTACCTGTATAGTTTAATGAAGGAGTTTTCCTATAATATTTTCTGAGGGGTAAAGTTTGGCATTAATTACAGCTTCAAAACCCTAGAATAAACAATGCACTGAAGACCTTCTGATAGATCACCCCGTTGCCAAATTCTAACAAAAGTGTGTGGTGCGAGTCCCATCTGCTGCAAGTGCTTTGCACAGGGTATGACTGCTCCAATCACGGCCTTGCCAACCAAACAGATGGCTGCTTCCTTCATTACAATTTCCATTCTAGTGCTGGTATCAATTCTCTCCTCTTCATAGAAATAGCCTGCCCTTCCTATTTCCTCTCTTTCTCCCAAGCTCCTTCAATAATTGACACTAACCCAGAACCCCGAGGCCCCGACGCTCACCCTTGGGCAGACCTTGATTATGGAGCTGCAGAGTGGCCACGTCAGATATCAAATCCTGATCTCTTCGGTTCAGCTCAACGCCATTAAGTGGTGCTTGAAAGAGACTGCTTAAGTACATGGCTTTGTGGTGGGTTGTTTCCCCCCCTCCCCCACTTCTTCTCAGTGAGTCTTTCTAAAGAAATACATTTTGAACTAAGAGCCTCTTCCAGGGTGGAGAGTATATTTGTAGGTTTCAAGGAATTAAAAACCAGGCCACCACCTGCCAGGATAGTTAAAATGGAGCCCAAACAGCTCTTCTGGGGGAGGGGCCTGCTCTTATTAGGGAAGTGACTCAGCTTCCTAATCCAGGAGAGAAATGAATTTTTCAGAAACGGAAGACATACTATTTTGAAAGGATTATGTAACATTCCAAGGACATACACTTTTAAGTAGAGAATTCTAGTTGGGTGATTGCATTACAGAGTAAGTTAATAATTGAAATGACTGCATCTTATTAACAGGCAGAGCATTTCCCTGAACAATAGTTTTTCAACATTCTTTTCATTCTGTAGACTCAGAGAGGTCTTTTGATGGATCATAGGCCTTTTATAAACCTGTGACCCAGATTTAGAAAAGCTGTAATCACTGCATGCTGACCTCTTATAGTAAGCATGCTTTCTCCTTCCTCGCCCCCAGCCCAAAATGCTAAAGGATAAAATTCAGATATCGGGAACTACATGCACCAGGAATTATAACCAAAGTTTGACATAACTCTGTCACATTTTGGCAATAAATTAGCTAGTGAGATGGCATATTAAATGGAACGTATTCGTGTTGATTGTCAAGGACTAGATATTGAACTTATTTTAGTGCCACCGCTGATTTATATTTGCTTTATAGCAACAATGGATTGGTGCCTCTCCTTTAAGACAACAAAATTAACCTTATCATTCTCTTCACATATCTGGCAGCAACTTTATCACATTGATATATTCCAAGGCTATTGGAGAGAGAATTTTTAGATAGAAAGAATCAGCTGCCCAGCCCTGGCTGCCTCCCTTGGCAGAGGCCATTTTTCCACATCAATGTAGACAGTTCTCAAGCTTTTCTTAGCATCCAGGTCAAAGGAAGAGATGATGGAAAACATGAAAAGTTGACCTGTAGCCACCGATTAAGACTCAGTTTCCAATTTCTAATTTCCTGTAGGGGAGCAGCCTTACTTTGTCACCATAGTACATCATATTGGAACACAATTGTCTAACATCAGAGTATGAGATACATTGTGTGGGTCTTCTCCTTATATGATCACACACGAGAAATGTGGGCATAATAATTTATACAAATGTATTACATTCATATCTAGTTCCTTCTTAAATTATTTTAACATCCTGGTGAGTTAGTCAAGATCATGCCCTGTCCCTACTTGAAATATTCTACTGACTCCCATTTATCTCCCCTTTAGAGAAGATAAAGTCTAAACTCTTTACCATGACATTCAGGGCCCTCCAAGGAGTAGAATGAAAAATAAAGGAGCAAAGTTGGGAAGCACTATGATTTTTTATTTGTGTTCATTTCCCTTGTAGATGTGTAGTCTTCAAGTGCATGACTGTGGTCCAGTCCTGTCTCTGCCATTTTTCATTCATGTGACTTGCAAGAAACAACTCAGTGCTTCCATATAAGGATACTGACCTTCAGAAACATAACTATTAATAGTTTCTCCAAGGTTACACACATGGAAAATGGCAGAGATGAGACTGAGACCCAGTCTGTTTAACACCAAAGCCAAGCTCCTCCATGTTCCTGTGAGTCAAGTCACTGACATTAACAGCAATTAGGACATAGCAGAAGCTCGATCCTGACTTATTGTTGTTATTATTAGTCTCTCTCTAACACAGCATTCAGAGTTAAACACTTGGCAATATGTTGGTAGGTAGATAATCAGCATTCCATGTATACAGAACTGAAGATCAAGTTAATGACTTCCATTTCTCAGATGAGGAAATTGAAACTCAGGGAGGTTAAGTAGCCTGCACAGTGACAGGGATAGAACATGGCAGAGCCAGCATTAGAATCCAGATCCTTTGATTCTTAGTCTAGTGTTCTTACCATGCCGCACATTAATCACAGATTTAAAATTTACAATTAAGGAGATATATAACTGAGAATAAAAGCTTCAATATTCAAATTTTCTAAGAGAAGAAATTTCTTTGAGAAAAATCCATCATATTCTTCTACTGGTCAGCTTGACAAAACTTCTATTATTTTTAAAAAACCTACTGTTGTACTTTTTAAACAGGATTTTAAAATAAAATCTATGCTTCCCTGTAGATGAGTAAAGCCAGATTTTAGCAGGTAGGCTAAAAGGGTTAGAAACATAAGACACTTAGGGTAAATGTAAAGGAAATCTATTTTTATTGACTCAATCCTTAGGATAGCAAAATGAAAGTATAGATGTGTGCTTATGTATTAGTCTCTTAATCATTTTTCCTCCTGTCAACGCCCAGGTCACACTCTTTGAAAATATGGTGGAAAGTCCAGAATTTACAGATCTCTTAGTGCTTGACTTGAGTAGAATAGAGGAAAGGCACAACCTAAAAAGCCAAGTGTGGCCTTAGCAAAAGCAAATATATTTGTTGTGTTCTTCTGCTCACTGTTGTTTTCAGAAACTCTTACTCATCTAACACTGAAAATAAATTCAGCTTTAAGCCTTAAAGGAAGAAAGTAAAAGAAAAGAAAGAGAATTTTTCCCTCCCTGGTGCTTGCAACACACTATTAAAAGCTTGAGAATAAAACTTCCTTCCCTATCAATGTTGTCCTTTTCCATTAAGCAAATATTGATTTCCCCTCCCCCTCCCCTTTTGGACACAGGAGTCCAAATTACCGTTGGTTCTCTTGGTTACTTCTTTGTGCACTGACAAGGCTGAATGTTTGTGAGTTGCCTGCTGCTAGGCAGCCAACAGGGGGTGCTCACTGCATATTTTGATGAGGGGAAAAAAGACTAGATTCAAAATAATCCTCGGGCTTCTTTTACTTTCAATGCAAAAGTCAAGACTATAGTTCTTACTCACAAAGGTTTTGCAAATGTGTTCAGAAGCAAAGTGAGGAAAATGTATGGATCAGTGAAGGAGGCCTTAGGGACAGCCAGTATTTATACATGAAATGGGGGTTTGAGGTTCCAAGGGACTTGGGTCCCTGAATGATTTGAGTCATTGATCATCTATTACACCTAAATTTTTCTGGGCTATAATGACTAAATTTATTGGACAATTTATCAACTTCTCACTTTGTGTATGTGGACCCAGAGTGAATAGTCAGAAAATATGTTCTAATTTTGCTTTTCTCCATTACCCTTAGCACATCTCTTAGCTCAGTTTCAACTTCTCCATGGATAGAATGCAGAATGGGGTCATGTATTCCTGCTGACAGTTTCTCCTATGAATAACCTTCTTGGTGTCCAAATGGCAAATGAAAATACTAATGACATTTTTGTATATAAAATTTTAAGAACAGCCATACGTTATAAAATTAAGGAAAAACTGGGGATGCATTTTAGGATTTGAAGTAGCTCTTACCTACTTAGATTTAGATTCGGTTTGAATTGATCAAATCTCTTAAAAGTAAAAGAACATGTGGCATACTCAAATATTGTTCAATTGTAATATTTAAAAGGTCAAGCTTAAACTTGAAAGGAGATTAAAAAGAAGTTGCTTGAGCACCAGACAAATACTGGCAGAAACAAGTTATTTTGAATTATTTGCCTCAAAGAAAAGTGGAAAAAAAAATCAGAAGTAACAAGTTCTCATTAGAAGAAAATATAGTATGTGGCAAGCTCTGTAAAATTTATCAGGCTATATCATCAAAAAATACCAAAATTCACAGGTATATAGTGAGATATTTAAAAAATAGTTAATATTGCTTACTGTTTATCAGATTATGAAATAAGGTTTCCTGTAGAATTATTAAAGCCTTTATTTTGATTTACACAGTAAAGACTTTGGGAAGAGTGATGACCTTGTTCATTATTCAACAAAAACCACAAGGAAAAATGTGCATCTTAGAAACATATTTTGTTTTCTTTTTCTGAGGCCCAAACAACTTCCAGCTAAAAGACATATTTTGATTAAGATAATATTTTTCCCTAATCAATATTTTTTACCTCTGGGTTATTACTTCCTTGAAGGCTTCTCTGCCTTTTTTTTTTCTTTCTAAATTAGTCCATGTAGTTTATGAGAAATCATCAGCTCTGCCATATGCTGCCGTTTACATTAAATCTTTCCCTTCGTATTTACTGCTGGGTGGCAGGGCTCGTCTCTAGCCTGTATGGTTTGGCATCAAACCTTGAAATGTGTATTTTAGACTTAATTGGAGTGGGGATAGGGGCACAGGAGCAGAATTAACCATTAATGAAATAAGCCTGCTCTCCACCAACATTCACGTTTTTCCAATTTGGTTGGTAATGTGCCTGATCACTCCTTGGTGTGAAACCACATTCAGGTGGTGTGCTTGCTTCAGATGTGTGCCTAGAATCATGTACTATTAAGTCTGTGTGGAACTGCTGTCAAAGTATCGGAAGGCGTAGTCTGGATTTCCACAGTTGTCTCATTGTGGCTGGGTGATAAGTCCTCTGGGGACCAGTACTGGTCTGGGGCCCACACTCCGAGGAGCTCTGATGAGCCCGTGGACAGGGAGGGGGACATGCACACCCCAACCCTCTAGTGTCCTTCGTTTCCCTGAACACTCAGTAGCTGCACATCTCCACATACTTCCACCTACCTCACCCCAGCATATGTGTGACACTGCACACATGCACACACATACACACACATACACGCACACACACACAGAGAGAGGAAGGTCCTAAAATTAAGGTTCAATATTATGTGCTGCCTTGACATCTGGTAAAATTGGGAAGGCTTGAATGACCTAACCACAATCTCCCCTCCCTACTGGGAAGGATTCCTTATTTACCAATAAGGTGAATGGCAGGCAATTCACCCCCGCCCTCCACAGACACACACACACACACACACACACACACACACATAGACACACACACACAGAGATCCTGAGAAGGAAGAGATTTCACCTAAGCCTGAAGTCTTAGGACAATGCGTTAAATAATAGTCTTGTCCCTGGACGCCTGTTCTAACAAAGGGTGTTTGGATTTTAAAATGGGGAGCGGGGGAGGGCATTAAGGTGAAGAGGATATGGATCTCCAGGTCTAGAATCAGAAGATCTAAGATGAAAAGGAATATCATCAAAAATGCCCTGGCATATTGTTGGCTTTCAGATAAATGTGCATTATTTCCTATTCCTTCCACGGTATCATTATGTGGTCCCATGTGATATTGGATGTGAGCATTTTGGAAAAATGTTATATGTATATTCTTTAAAGGGAGGGTGGTTCTTAAAATTATAGCTAGCTAACAGCTACTGAGTCATTCTGCTCCATTTTCCCACTGACGTATCCATGAAATTAAACAACAAAAACAAAGAATGCGGCACTGTAACTGCACTGGCCCCAGGGAAGTGTTGATGTTCTGGCAAGAGCAGAAGCTATGACACTGGCGAGAGGAGTCAGGCAAATCTCCCCTGCCCTTGCATTCTCTCCACCCTCATTTGTCTTCTATATTTCCAATTTAAAAAATTTTAATTGTGAAATTTACCATTTTAGCCATTTTTTAAGAATATAATTCAGTAGTGTTAGGTATATTCATATGGTGCAATCAATCCCCAGAACTCTTTTTATCTTGCAAAACTGAAATTCTATACCCATTAGGCAACAACTCCCTATTTCCCTCCTCTTCCCAGCCCCTGGAAACCACCATTCTAATTTTTTGTCTTTATGAATTAGATTCCTCTGGGTTACCTCATGTAAGTGGAATTGTGCAGCATTTGTTTGTGACTGGCTAGCATAACATCCTCAGGGTTCACCCATGTTATAGAATGTGTCAGAATTTCTTTCTTTTTTGTGGCTGAATAATATTCCATTGTGTATATATATCCCATTTTCTTTACCTAGTCATCCAATGATGGACACCTGCATTGCCTCTATCTTTTGGCTACTATGAATAATGCTACTGTGAACCTGAGTGTACAAATGTCTCTTCAAGACCCCACTTACAATTCTTTTGGGCATATACTCACAAGTGGAATTGGTAATGCTATTTGAAATTGTATTTGTGAAACACCCTGTGTAACTACCAACATAGATGAGCTTTTTTTTAGTTATTTACTGCTATGTAACAAATTACTCCAAAACTTAGTGCTTAAAACAATGAACATTCATTTTATGGGTTAGGAATTTGGCTGCCACTTTTCTATGTGCCTTTGCCTCCAAGTCTCTCATGAGATCACAGTTAGGGTGTCAGCCTGAGTTGGGATCTTATTTGGAGGTTTGAAAGAGAAAGATCCACTTCCAAACTCACTCACGTGGTCGTTCACAGGATTCAGTTCCTCCAAGGCTGTTGGACTGAGCACTTCAGTTTCATGCGGGCTGTTGTCGGGAAGCCTCCCTCAGGTCCTCGGCACAGGCACCACTCCATAGTGCAGTTCACAACACGGCAACTGCCTTCCCTCAGCAAATGGGCATGAGCACACTCAAGATGAAAGTGAGCTTTTTTGTAACCTATTTTGTAAACAGTATTCAATCACTTTGGATGAATTCTATTCCCTAGAAGCAAGTAATTGAATCCTTCACAAACCCAAAGGGAGGAGATTACATGTGAGTGTGAATCCTGGGAGGTAAAGGTCATTGGGGACTATCTGAGGAGCTCCCTAGCACATAGTGCAAGTATAAAATGGTGTTTCTCAGGGCAAAGGTGACCAAGGGCCACCCAGATTTGGGAGAGAGACATTCACTGTCCATTCCCAACCCCAGCAATGGTCAAGAGGCACTGAGTGAGGAAAGCTGTACAGTCCCTCTTGCCATGTGGAATCATCCATTGTCACTGCTAAGCCAAATTGATAGAAGTCTACAGGAACCCAGTAGGAGCAGGTGGCTCTATCTGAGCCACTTTCCAATTCATCGGTTGGCTGCAAAATTCAGTGTAACTAGTGGAAACACAGCTTTAGTTGAAGACTTGCATAACTCACCCATCTCATTCTCCTCTCCTTCTGGGTACATACAAGGATTATACTTTCACCCTCTCCCTCTCCTTGTCGTTTCTGAAGTCTTGTGGCTAGAAAGCAGCAGTGACACAAGTGTGAGACCTACCAGCACACTCACCCACCTTCCATAAAGAAGGCCTAGTGTGGAGAAGGAACTTCAGCAAGACTGAAGCAGCCTGGGTCCACATCATAGAGAGAAGAGTTGTCCTCTGCAGTAGACATGTGTGAGCAAGAAATAGACTTTTGTTGTGTTAAGCCTTTGAGATTTGCTACAGCAGCACACTTTGGCCCTTTCTGACTAAGTCACCATGTTTCCTCTGTCACTGTTGGCCTTGGTGGTAACAACGTGGGGCAATGGCAGGTGAGGAAGGGAAGTCTCTGCTTCCTCGCTCACAGTGTTTTTTGTGGCAACAGAGACTGACTAGGGTGAGCATGTTGGTTAGAGAGGACCTCTGTGGCATTGCCTGTGGACCAGTGGGTGTGCTCTGGCCTTCAGAAATGCCTCCAGGTTCCTACCCTATTGGCAGGTGGAAAGGAGGACCATGACTACTTCAAAGTCAGACTCCAGTTGTCCTCAAGCTTTTGTTCTTTGATGCTGACTTTGAGAAGAAATGGATTAGCATCTACAGAGTTCTGAGGGGGGAAAGATGTAACTCTAGCATTATATAACCAGCCAATTTTTCATTTGGGTTGGCAAAAGAAATACATAAATAACAAAATAAATAACAAAAGATAATTCTCTGGTCAAAACAACACAAAAGAATAAAACCAAAGATTCAGCATAGATTAAAATAACCACTAGCAAACACTATGGAAAATGTTCTGTGATAAATTTTTACAAAATGTTTGATTTTCTTGGGGAGAAATGTTTAGAAACTATCACAAATAGAAACTGCAAACAAGTAGATATCTGAATAGAGAAAAATCATTAAAATATTGAATATAATATCAAAAAATAATATTTTAAAAGGCTTCACAACCACTCAGTTTTACTGGAAAATTCCATTGCACTATAAATATTCCAGAGCATTGAAGTAAAATGTAGAAAACCATAATTTTATAAAGTTATCTTGACTCCAACACTGAACCTGACAAAATTAGCACACAAATATTACGGACTAATTTTAATTATTTATATAATTACCTAAATTATAAATAAAATTTTGTTTTCTCACCTTGACATGAAGATAATAAGACTACCTATATCATAGTTGTGAGAATTATGAGATAATGTATGTATGACATTGAGCAGAGTTTTAGCATATAGCAATTGTGCAATAATTGGTGGCTATATTTTTTCTACAACATTTTCCAAATATAAAATATTTCAATGAATCATATTTGCCATATTCTCATTCTTTTAAAGATATTTGTTTTACTCAAATGAATTTATAGGTTTATGATAATCAAAATACAAAGGAGAGTCCCCTAAGAACCTGAAAAGTATTTCTAGTTATTCTTGAGAAATAAAAATGGTAACAATAGCAAAAAGGATTTTGAATAGGGAAGTACTGTTGGAGTATTTCCTCTAACAAATATGACAGTATATAACAAAATGACAATAACTAAAACAATGTATAGATAAAAATTAATGGAATAGAATAAAAATCCTAAAATAAATTCTGCTTATTATTTGATAAAAAAACACCACATATACATGGAGAAAGATTAGTTATCCAACAAATGATGTTCAGGATGTTAACTATTTGGAAAAAAAAACAAAACAACAGAGTATTTACCTCATATCTAGTACAGTGAAATAAATCACAAATGGAGTTAAGTGAAATTTTTAACATTTTAAAAACATAACAGAAAATACTGTACAGGTGAATGCATTTATCTAATCTTAGAATGGAAAAAGGCTTTATGATTATACACGCAAAGAAAAAATAAAAAGAGAAATGATAGATGTGATAAAAAATTGTGTACATCAAAACCCTTTAAAAAGAAACCACAAATCTATCAGAAAGTGTTAATCTTTAAAGATCACTTATGAATTAGTAAGAAACTATTCCAATAGAAAGGGGGCCTCCCATCCAAGTACTAACCAGGGCTGACCCTGCTTACACTTCCGAGATCAGACGAGATCGGGCACGTTCAGGGTGGTATGGCCATAGCCCCAATTCAACTTCTGCCTCAAACGCCCTATCTCCAGAAAGCCAACTCAAAAAAAAAAAAAAAAAAAAAAAAGTTTCATTTCAGAAAACTTCAAAAAGCTCAAAGTTTGGGATTATTGGGTAATGTATTATAATTTCTATTCCTATAATGGGACTAGTTTTGTTTGTTTGATTGCTTGTTTTAGTTATCCTCTTAGAGATAGGGTGAGTATATTTTGCCCAAAGAAGTGAGGTAGAGTCAAATATTTGGTGGCGAGAAGCACAGATGTGATAGTGGCTAGTGTAGTTCATCAAATAGTTTCATATCTCTGTTTTACAGGCAAATATCAGTTTTATCTGCCATTTTCTGAGGTTAGGAATGACTATGTAACTTATTTTGGTCAACAAACGAGTGGAAGTGATGTGCTCCACACCCAGGGAACTTTAAGGGCTATCTTTTTTTCTGCTACCACAGTGATCAACAACATTAGAAAGGGTGATTATTCCATCAGCCTAGGTCCTAGAATAAGGCAATGCAGAGACATCCCCTAGATGATGTGCAAGAGACATGTGGTGTAAGAAATAAAACTCCACTGTTATAATCCATAAAATACAAACAAACAAACGAAACTTTAGTGCACATATGGAAGTAACATTCGTCAGGTGTCAGGAGGTGGGTGGGAGAGGAGTGGATGGGTAAACTCACACCTAACAGGTGTGGTGCGTGCTGTCTGGGGGATGGGCACACTTGTAGCTCTGACTCAGGCTGTGCAAAGGCAATCTATGTAACCGAAGCATTTGTACTCCCATAATATTTTGAAATTTAAAAATGATAATAATAATAATAAAAATACATAAAATAATTGTTTAATTAATTAAAAACAAAACAAAAAAAATAGAAAGGGGGAAAAGACAATTCACAAAAGAGAACTTTAAATGCCAATAAACCTATGGAAAATATAACTCTATATTATAATTCTATAATTCTAATATAATTCTATATTCAGAGAAACATAAAATTAAAACAACAACGAAATAATATTTTGCTTGACATAAAGAAAGCTGACTGTTTAAATGTTAACACCTAACACTGGAGAGAATTCGGGGAAACTCTCCTGGGAATGGCTGAGCATTAAATATTCCGTAGACTTTGTCTATGCTGCCAGTAGAGAAGACCAGCAGTGGAACTGCATTTTGGGTGAGGAAACATGATATAATAGTTAAGAGTTTGCAAACATCATTAGTGATTTCTGCAGCAAGATACAGGGTAGTAGCTAAGAACAATATCTGAGCACACAGCTGGCTGGACGTGCCCCACTGTCAGGAGTCTCAAGGAAGAGAATGACTAGCTCCTTTTAAAAAACAAATCTGTTCTATAATTTATTTATCTCAAACGTGTGAGTTAGTCATAAACTACTGTCTCAGATCATAATGGTATGAGTACCTGTCCATATGAAAAAAGTCAGTGGTACTAAAAAAGTGATCATTCTTTGACCATGGGATGAGATTACAGGTGTGGTTTTTTTATTTTTATTTTTCTGTTACCTCTGCCAATACAGGCAATTCTCTTTGTAAAGTGGTTTGGACAGTATCAGATTTAATTAGATACTAAAATATGCCTTTTAGTGATAAAGAGAAAATTAATGATCTTGCTTACAAAAATACATGTCTTTTTGACTAGAACATATATGCAAAGGTTTTTAAAAAACTGTTGTATATGGGAATTTCTGCATTTTACACCAGCTGCTTTAGGACTAAAGTGTCTTTTGAAGTCAATTTTAAGATCAGTGGAACAATATTGTATCACCTCAAAATAAAAATCAAAAACTCTTCTGTTCAGAGACTAAAAATGGCATTAAAACAGCAGTAGAATTGCAGACATGCCAGGCTTCTAACCACTGATTTTCCTCTTTCCATGATATAAATGAGGTTTCTGGCCCATTTGTTTTGTATTTAAGACTTGGCATTGGCATCTTCCCCCCTCCCTGCATAGACATGCCCGCGGGTATAACAAATGTGACTATTTAGGATTTATATAGCTGTGAGGAGGGTGCTCTGTGGCTAGCTTGTGCTCTAGTGCAGGCTTTGGAAATTGGAAGAAAAGGTGAGTGGCAGCAGGCAGGTGAGACATGCTCTTTATTGTTGGGGGGATAATGCAGTGGTGAAAAGCATGGCCAAGAACATGACGAGCGCTTATCTATAGCTCTGAACAATAGTGGCAGCATGCCATGGGAAAGTGTGATCACATGGGTTCACATACGAGATAGCACCTTGGTTACATGAGTATGCTGACTTACGCCTCCCTGGAAGGCCAGCTAACCAGGGGGGCCAGACTATAAAAAACACTGTGGCAGTCATCTTAGTTTGGCCTAAGAAATATGTTATCTATACAAATGCATTTTCCTCTTACATTCCACCCCCTAGGTAATAGGTTTTGCAGTGGACACATGGGCCCATAGGGAGGCCCCTTGGGCACAAAGGCCATAACGACAATACAGAGAACAACACAGTATTACCAGACCACAGCCAGTAGCTCCTAACACTAAAAGGGTCCAACACCAGGAGGATGAGAGACTTTCCCACCATTGCTGTAGTGGTTCTCCAGGTAACTGTTGGATGGCCTGTACCTTGTCATCAGCTTCCTTCAGTGCAGAGGAAATAACCTCCTGGTGATCAGGTATATATACAACATTCAGTATGTACAACTGTGCATGTGCCTTCTTGAGCTGCAGTGAGGAGATCAAGGGCCATGCGGTTTTGCAAAACTACCTTTCTCATCTGAGGGCCCTCATCCATCAGGAGGGCCAAAGCCTGCCGAGTTTGATTCAGGTCCCAGGCAGTAGCTCTGCTAGGGCATTGATGCCTATCTCTACCTTAATGGCTCCACCCCCAAGGGAAAAGATAGCTGCCAGGTAGAATCACCAATAGTTTGTTTCACCAGGTGGTAGGGGAGAACACGGCATTCCAATTATGTGCTTTCTTGGTAAAGGTGGAGAGGACCTTCCCCAGGATATATGGCCGTCCTCACATACACCTCACGTGTACCTTCCCATCAAACGAGCAGAAAGGTAAAGCCACTCATACCAGGCGGTGCCCACTAGCCAACCTTGGGCTTTCCATGTAGGTAACCAGACAGTGTGGCCCTTAAACACGGCCCAGCTATGAATGCAGACATGCAAAAGGGATGGCTCAGGCAAAACTACAATCCACATGGCATGCAATTCAGCCCATTGGCTTCTCTGCCCTTGCCCCATTTCAAACCAAATTTCATTATGAGACAACTGGACAGCCACTACCCCCCATTGGTCTAAAGGGCCATGACTGGACCCAAGAGTATACCATGCTTCTGCTGGAGGGGGACCCCATCCTTCAATATATGGGCTCTCTTCCTTAGGTATTACTGTGGTCTGAGGGTCAGCTTCAGATACAAATTCAACAGTACCCAATACTGTCTGCAACTCTGCAGTTGAAGGGCTGGAGCAGAACTCTGCTTGTTGCTCCAAGTAAGCTCCCCACTTTGCCAGAGTGCGTGTCTGGGCTACCCCTGATAGTGGGTTGGTTATCCATGACCTCCCCCATCTTGCTATGGGGTGTGTGGTGAGCACTAATACCTTAGACAGTTAGAGCTTCACAGGCCTGAAGGGTGGCATACACAGCTGCCAGCTGCTTCTCCAACAAGGAATAGTGTTCTTGGGGGCCCTTCCAAGTCTGGGACCAAAACCCAATGGGGACCTGCCACTTATGCTGGTGTTACCACAAACCCCAGCCCATCCTGCTTGAATCAACTATGACATTGAGGTCAAACGGCTGTGAGTGGTCTACTACTTGCAGTATCTGGGCCTGTGCAACAGCCTTCTGGGCTGCCATAAAAGAGGCCTCTGTCTCTGGGGACCAGTCCCACTGTACCCCCATTTTACACAAGGAATGTAATGGCCACAACAGTTGGGTGAAGTGGAGAATGAATATACTCCAATACCCCAAAAGCCCCACAGACACTTGTAACTGTTTCACCATAGTGGGTTGGGGGAAGGCTTGAATCTTATCTATAACTGCCTTGGGGATTGCTTTTGTCTTACCTTACAAGACAACACCCAATAATTTGACTAACAAGCCAAGTCTCTGGACTTTGGAGCTGTTCACCGCCAACCCCATGTTCCAACAAGATTCAAAGACGGGCAGCTGCTTCTTCTAGATCCGTAAGGGAATCAGAGGTTAACATTATATCATCAATATGATGAAACAAAAACACCGAGGATGGCTGACTCCATGTGGCCAATTCCTGTGCCACCAAACCATGGCATATGGTTGGGCAGTGGAGGTCACCTTGTGGTAACACCACAAATGTCCACTGTCATCCTTCCCACGTGAAGGCAAACTGGTCTTGACTGTCCATAGCCATGTCTATGGAGAAAAAGGCATTGGCCAGGTCCACTACATAGTGGCACTGTCCAAGGACCAAAGTCAGTTGATCCATCAGATCCAGTATAGACGGCACCGCAGCATGCAGTGGGGGAGTTACTTTATTTAGCTCTGGGTAGTCTACTGTCATTCTTCAAGTTCAATCCAGTTTCTTAACCAGCCAAACAGGAGAGTTGAATTGACTGTGAGCCACGTGCACTATGTTGGCCTTTTCCAGCTGTAATATGGTTTGTGAAATTTCTTCATGCCCCCCAGGCAAATGATACTGTCGGGTGCAAACCACATGACAAGGTGTGGGCAGAACCTGCAGTGGATGATGGGGGTGGCCATGCACCATTGGCTTCTCAACCCTAACTCGAGGCAGAACTCACCCATGGAGGTGGTTAGGGTTAAGCCACATAGAATGTCAACACTCAGCATATATTCCTTCACGGGGGACACAGTGTAATGCCTGGGGGCCAAACGCCCTATCCCCAATGAAATAGTCACTTATTTAACTTCAACAGTTTGCCCACCATAGCCATCTACGTGGGCTGTCTGTCCAGCAAACCGCTCAGGGGTTCCATAGATTAGGGAGCAGTCAGCTCCCATATCTACCAAGGCCAAAACCCACTGCACATTCGTAGCAGACCAATGTATAACAAGTTCCAAATGCAGCCTCTGGTAATCTGGGGTCCCTTCTAACCGGGTGCCTTGGCCTAACCCCTAGTCTATGTCAAAGAGGGATGTTTCAACCATAAAATCTTGCTGCTGCACATTATAGGTCTCTTTGGTGGGCATCTTAGTCCCCCACCTCTTGGGTGCTTTCATGAATCGCTGCTGGGGAGCCAGCTGATTTCACAAAGCCAGCAATACTTCATTAGGTTGTTTATCTATCTTCTATTTACTGCTAGTACGAGGTTCAGCCATATCTGGGTTTGAGACACATTCTGGGCCCCTTGTACTTTTTCTGCAGGAGTCCCTGAGCTCCAGGGCCCTTCTCGGGTTCTTGTAGCACATGCCCGTGTTCCTTCCCCGCTTTCCACTCTTCAGCATCTCCCAGAGCTGCCGTGGCAGTGGTGACCTCGTGCACCCGCTTCCCCATATGGGGAGTGAGCACTGCTGCCAGCGAGCCAAATGAACCAGGGGGCGCTGTGGCTAAGACTGGGTACTGCATGCGTGTAGTGAAGGCTCCTCATGGGGTCCCCCGCCAGTTATCACTGCAAAAATGGCGTGGCACGTTCCCAACTCCCAAAGAATCTGAATTAAGTCCGTGTATGAAGTCCACTTAATCACGGTTTTGGGCGGTCTCTGGTATCATCCCATACTGTGCAGGCGGCAGCCACAAGCCATTCAAGCAAGGAGTGGTCGTCCTGGCCACAGCGACCCACCGCTTGTCTGTAGCCTCTGCCTCAGGGAAGGACGTCACGGATGCCAATTGCTCCACCTCCCTTCAGGAGCACAGGACTGTAGGCCTGCTCTGCGCGACGCACCCCCAGCCCCTTGGGCTGTGCAGGCGCCATTTTCTGTTTTACCACAGGGCGGGCTCTCAGCAGAACACCCCCACTCCCCCCCAGTCTCCTCCATACTTGCAGTTTCGTCAGCATCCAAGGTCGGACCATTCATTAACTCTTTCTTCAACTCCTACAGGCAGGCTTCCAAATTTTCCTCTGTCTCTTGTAACTCCCTTACCTGGGCTTCCCCCCGCAGGGCATCCTTAGGCCGCTCCTGGAGTGCCCTGGAAGAGCCAGCCAACCCGACCAGCCACCCACTCCTTAGGCCACAGCGACTCCTCCCAGGCCTTCAAGGCCTTTTCCAGGGCAGCAGACATACATTCCACCTGCTCCCACCCAGTGGCAGGCCCACAACATGAGGACCACTGCCACTGGCCGCCACAGGCCTGTAGGAGGCCACATGTCTTTCCCCGCTGGGGTGGAGGAGACACTTACCCCTCCGGATCCTGCCGGAGGATGCTCTGTGGCTAGCAAGTGCTCCTGCACAGTCTTTGGAAATTGGAAGAAAAAGCAAGTGGCAGCAGGCAGGTGAGACATGCTCTTTATTGTTGGGGGAATACAGCAGCCGCGAAAAGCATGGCTGAGAACATGGCGAGCGCTTATCTATGGCTCTGAACAATAGTGGCCACATGCCATGGGAAAGCGCGGTCACATGGGTTCACACAGGAGATAACACCTTGGTTACATGAGTATGCTGACTCATGCCTCCCCAGAAGGCCAACTGGGGGTGCTGGGCTGGAAAAAACACTGTGGCAGTCATCTGAGTTTGGCCTAAGAAACCCGTTGCCCATACAAATGCAATTTCCCTTACAATAGCTCTAATTTGTCTATCAATGCTTATTTATATTGTCTTTGCAGAAGCCTATTGGACCAGTCTTGGTTTCTGTGACAGGTATTTTAAGATGAATTGTGTGAACAAAGGACCATATTGGCCCAAGAGACTGGGTTTTTCTCCATCCAGGGCTGATTCCTCAGAGAACTGGGAATTTTTGTGAGATGGAAGGGACTTTCTGAGAAAAGAGAGCATTTTGGGAAGCATGTATATAAAGTCACCTCTTTTTTTCTCGTCTATAATTTTTTTCCTCAAAGAAATTATCTTACTGCAATACTTACAAACTCAAATACCTGAAAGGACCAGGCAGTTGAGAAAAACTTGTCCGGAGTCAGCCACAGTGAAATTGGAGAGGGCTTGCCTCCCTCACCGCAAGGTCAGCTCCATCTTCTGACGCTGTCCTCACTGATTCCAGACCCAGTGTGGCCACACAGTCGGTATTTTTATGAGAAACGTCCTGTTATTTAGGTGTGGACAGCTACAAAAGTAAACAACAGAAACAAAGACTGTGGGACCTTATTGTGTCCTTATCCAAATGTCTACATGACATGTTAAAGTGACAAAATGAACAAATAGGATCCATCTTCTTCTCATTCTTCTCTCTAGTTACTCATTCCTTCACCACTTAGTAAGCATGCGCTGTAGTCCAACCCCACGCAACGTGCCGTGGGAGTGGATGTTGACCCCGCCACAGTCGAGCTCTGGCTACCAGAGGGTTTTCAACTCCTCTGAATTCGTTTAGCTGTGCGCACCTACTAGGTTCTTTTTGGTAGATATTGATATTCACTGAAATCAAAGCTCCTACTGTTAGCTAATCCTCCATGATCTATTTTTAAGGAAATCAGGGTCTCAGAACAAATTCTGCCATACATACAAACATTTGTTAGATAAACATTTTTAGCAAGCAGGCACATAAACCATCCCACAACTCATTCTGTGGGTTCCAGGAAGGCCTAGTTCTCGTTTTTTTTTTTTTTTAATGTGCTCTGCAAACATCTTAAGTGGAGGGTTCACTGCAAGCCAGTGAAATAATTCAGTTTACCTGGTAATTGGCAACCCACAACCATTAGCCTTTAAAATTGGAACTGGGATCATGCTCTAGGTCCCATGGCAAAGGCTTGCAGGTGCATGCAGGGGTAGGCCATAGCTAAAGTAAGTTACTCAATCCATGTATCTCGAGTGCCACTTGTTTAACTAGTTTAACCATTTCTAACATTCTGTACACCAATTATCAAGCCAGTAATTTCATGAACACAAATCTGTTTCAATACTAAATATGTAAATGAGCAAAGTTTCTAGTTTTGACTGAAGATAAAGATAGCTGTAGCCTCTGGATAGATGTGGCCTCCTGATTAAATGCTAGCTGATCCCTCTTTGAGTATAAATTTCTTGTTAGAATAAGTGACAGCCCCAAGGGTGTAGATTAAAATTAACACCCACATTCATTTACATCATGCTGTCTGTGCCGAAGTATTTTAAAATGAATTATAGATATCATAACACAGGGCTATAAGATATATACAGTTTGAATAACATTTCAGTTTTTCCAAATAGTATTCAAGCTTAGGAAGAACTTCAGAAGAATGGAGTTTTGGCCCTTTCTCTGGAATTATCTGTGTTAAATACAGTCCTTAATGATAACACTTACCAAGAAAGGAAAAATACTATTTAAATTAATTTATTTAATTTTTGGTTTTTATTTATTTTCATTTCAAGCTGTCAGGTCTAGGAAAGGCAAAATTCCTTTTAGGCTAAATACTTCTCTTTTCTGTAGCAAATAACCTATTTGACACTAAAAGTCTATAGAATATAGCCTGAAAAGTTAAGATCCAGGCCAATAAAGAAGTGAATTCCTTTGTATTGCAAAGTAACTGGAATTGTTTTCCCTTGGATAAAAGGAGTCCTCAGGAGAATCTAAGCTTAGAGAGGGGCCTGGGGGCAGAGAGGGAGGGATGGAAAAGACATGTCATGGCCAAAGGAAGGGACCCACGGGAATGGAAGCAAATGGAGTCTGGAGGGAAGACAGACCCACACAAAAAAAATTATCTGCAACAGAGATGACCTTTGGATCTTAGCACAGTGATGTCTAATACTCAATTTTATGTGGTTGCCAATTCTAACCTGGATGTATGTAATTCACTTCTGTTAGCCTAAGCCTTCAATAAAATGTCCACTGCACAAAAGAACTGTGGTTAGTGGTCCTTTGAGAGAATGAAGGAAGACAGGTGGGTGGAGCATGGGCAAGGAAGTTCAGAGAGAGGACAGCAGCCCAGGTATTGGCCACTAAGTGTAGCAATTGAGAATTCAGAAGGTGCATAAATCCAGAATGGGAGGTGCCAATGAACTGGTAAGGTCCCTCTGGGAATCCTTCTAAAATCTTGGGGAAGGCCTGAACTTCCTATAAAACCTGTCAGATAGGCTGGTGTCATCTTATTTCACATATTAAATGAAAGAGTGGCCCCAGGAGACTGGAAAACTTAGGGACTTCTAGACCTATAAGCTGGTATTAAAAAAAAGCAGATCCAAACCTAGAATGCATCTCTTGACATTTATTTGATCCACTTGTTACATTTTGTCTTAGACAACTAAGAAAGTTGAAAATATAGTAATATACTGGGGAAACTTTCACCCAATATTGACTGTCCCCAAATGCTGGATGTTTATTCAAGGAATTTTTATTTAACTGAGAAAGTGAATTGCTTTCTCACATTGGAAATCTGCTTTTTTAAAATAGGGCAACATTCTATGATTAAAAATATGTTCTTATATAAAAATTTTTTGATGCTAGAATAACTTGATGTTTGAAACAACATTGTAAACACAAATCATAGCTGCTGAGTCTCAATGCCCTGCCTAGTACCTTGGGTCTGGTATCTGTTAAAGATACACAGAGAAAAAAACACTTGCTGCCAGATTTAAGCTCCTGCTAGCAGAAAGGTAAATACAATTGAATTTAATAGAATCTGATTACTCTTTATTCAACATGGGCATCCTTCCAAAACTTACTATGATGGCTTTGAGATAATAAAATATACATTCCTCTAAGATGTATCTCAGTAAGCTTCTTTATGCTGTGGATATTCTGAGGAGGTCCAACCTTAGTTTCCAATTCTGAGGATGCCTTATTTGCCTTTGAGACTAAAGTTTATTCATAAGCCATTTTTAGTCATCCACCTTGAGGCATTATGATTGTTCTCTAGGTCATTGATCCTTTTGGGGTTTCCATCGATCTTATTTGTGTTTGACATGTCTAAAAACATGAGATTGTGTTTCCTTGTTTGTTTGTAAGATTTGATTGTTTCATCTTGTAGGTATACTCAAGGTTTGTTTCTACACATTCAGCTTCCAGACAACATTAAGAAAGAGGAAACTGGAAGCTTCGTTGGGTTTCTCAGCTGTGAATGATGTAATCTAAATAATGTCAAGGAAAATTACGTTTATGGTGTTGGGGTGCACTGAATGGGATAGGTGTTCTTTACAAGGCGGAGGACAATTTAATATACCAAGTCTGAGTATTTAGAGTTGTGGCTTTTAGAACAGAAATGAGAAGACTGGAAATGATGAAAGAAAAACGATATTTGTGGTTGGATATATTTGTGAATGTGTTGGGGCAGAGGGTGCAGGTGAAGAGGTTGCAAAGATTTCTGGGCAAAGATGTGAAGTGGATGCTTCTGTGTCTGACTTTTCACCTACAGTTTGGTGTCTACATCATCCTTTGATGCCCTATTTTTTTTTCACACCATCTGACCACCCTGGATGAATACCATTATGGTAAATAATGGGTTTAAAAGTCAGATATCAAGTTCAAGATCTACTACTACCTACCTAATCTATGTGAAAAATGTTATATCCCTTTTAACCTTGGTTCCTCCATCAGTAAAATTATAATATCAAATTGAAGATTTTGATCAAAATTAATATGTTTCATGGAATCTAAGATGTGATCGATTATAAGACACACATGATTGTATGCACAACTGAGGAAAGATAAAACACTGCTAGTTAGACTAGAACACCATCAACTATAAGATGTATCCTGATGTTGGAGATGCTAAAATGTGAAATCTTGGAGTCTATGAGACAGAACAAATGAAATATTTAATGTTACAGAGTCTTGAAGCCTTAAAGCACTATACAAATATTACTTATTATTATTTATATATTGAAATGTATAATAAATGAACCTGATGGATACACAGAAATGATTGACTTTTATCGAATTCTGGCACATGAGAATGAGGAGCTATCCTTTGAAACTCGAGAGGACAGCAAGTTTATGAAACATCACATTAAGGTTTGCCTCATAAAAGTAAAAATAGATTCAAAAGATAAACCTATTCTTACAGAGCCATTATTTACCACAAGGAAAATTATAAATGCTTTAGAACATAAATATCCGAGGTCTATTACATATAAAATTGGGCCATTCCTTTATAGCTCTCCTCTAGAGGAAATGAAGAGGTCAGATTCAGAGCACCAGGTTTTGTTATCTTCACCTTGAAAATTCATCCTGAAATGGATGGTGAAATTAGTAAACTAACACTCAATCTTTGGGAGTGCTAAGTAAAATCCTAAATTATTTTTCATGTCCTGGATTATTGATACAGCGTCATGTGGGAAATTGTCCACATCATTTGTTTTGCTAAGGGAAAGGGAAAACAAACTTTAGCAATAAAACTAGAGAATATAAGTGGTAAATGACTTTATGGCCATCTAAGGATGGTGTTTTTAATGATGATTAACTATCATGGCAAGGACTTCTCTTGGTCAAAATATGGAGAGGAAAATAGCATAAATAGAATTTTTAAAAAGAAGTAGTTAGAGAACAGAATACTCACTGAACAGTCCTCTAATCCTTTAAATTTATGAAATACATTTCTATTCCTTGAACATTGGAAAGATACTGATTCTATTGATAGAATATCCAGATCTAGGTTATATTTACTAATAGAGTGTAATAGAACATGATATGAAGTGGTTTTTAATTAAAAACTCATGTATATTTGCCTTTCACATGTGCCAGCCAGCGTATTTCACTGGGCCTGCACATCACCAAATGGCTAAAGCAGGTTCTGAAAACTGGTCTCCACAAGACTGAGGATTTCTCTAGGTTCTTTGCTCTCACCTTAACTATTACAAAGTTCCTCTTTACAACCTGTTCATGGTGAGGGGCATAGAAAACGACCACTTTCAACATCAGACAAGACACACAGCTCAGTCTCACACTTCCCTCAGGTCCAAAGTATGGCTTGACAGTGGGAGTTTTAGAAAGCTTTTTTAAAGCCTGGATTTCTCATCAAAATGTTAATGGCATTACCTCTGAGTAGGGTAAGTGGAGGAGGGTGAGGATGTTGAAGGTAGGGAGGCTTTGACATTTTGCTCTGTATTTTTAAAAAATCCTTCACATTGAAAAAATACTACTTATATAATTTTTTTTACAAAAATGAACATTTCCCAATAAGTATGTATGGAGCAAAATTAGAGAAGAAATATTTGTTGATATAATAATCCTAGATGTGTATACACTTAATGGAACTTCAAAATGCATAAAGTAAAAATGGACAGAACTGACAAATTCACAATTACAGATGGTGATTTTAACAATTTTTCTTGAAAGCATAAGTAGACCAAAAAATCAGAAGGGATAACAGATTTGAACAATAATTTCAACCAACTTAACCTAATTGGCATTGAAAGAACACTGTGCTCAATGACTGCAGAGTACAGTTGGCTTTTGAACAAAACAGGTTTGAACTGATCAGGTCCACTTAGACACAGAATATTTTCCCTGTCTTTCCTGCCTCCCCTCTGAGACAGCAAGACCAACTCTTCCTCTTCTTCCTCCTCCTCAGCCTACTCAACGTGAAGATGATGAGGATGAAAAACTTTATGATCATCCACTTCCACTTAATGAATAGTAAATATATTTTCTCTTCCTTATGATTTTCTTAATAACTTTACTTTATTGTAAGAAGACAGTTACAATACTTATAACATATCTAAAATGTGTGTTAATTGACTATTTTATAGGTAAGGATTTGGGTCAACAGTAGGCTTTTAGTTAAGTTCTCGGGGCGGACGTCAAAAGTTACATGCAGGTTTTCTACTGTGTGAGTGGTTGGCACACATAACCCCTATGTTGTTCAAGGGTCTACGTACATGTTATTTTCAAAGGGAAATGGAATGCTCATCAAGATAGACCATATGCTGAGCTATAGAGCAAGTCTGAATACATTAAAGGATTGAAATCATACAAGATATGTTCTTTAACCACATAATTGAACCAAAGTTAAATTATAACTGAAAAAAAAGATACCTGGAAAATCTTTAAATATTAGGAAAGTAAGCAACACACTCCAAATATCCCATGGGCCAAGGAAGAAATACAAGGGAAATTAGAAAACATTTTGTATGAAATTAAAAACACAAGATATCAAATTTTGTGAGAAACACATAAAGCATTATTTAGAAAATTTATCTCTTTAAATGCTTACATTGAAAAAGAAGGAAGGTTAAAATCAATGATCTAAATTCCTATTTTAAGAAGTTGCAATAGAAGAGAAAATTAGCCCCCCAAATAAGCAGAAAAAGTGAAATAATAAAGATAATAATAGAAATTTCAATTAAATGAAAAATGAATGAACAATGGAAAATCGGTGAAACCAAAAGTTATTCCTTTGAAAGGATCAAAAATCAATAAATTTCTAAAAAAACTGATAAGGAAAGAAAGAGAGAAAACACAAATTATTAGTACCAGGATTGAAAGAGGGACATGACTACAGATCCTATTGACATTAAAAGCATAATAAGAAAATAGTATGAATATGCAAACAAATTTGATAACTTAGATAAAATGGACAACGTCCCTTAAAAACAAAATAGCAAAACTGACACAAGATAAAGTAAATGCCAATACATTCAATCACTTGAGAGAGACACATATTCAACTTAATATAATACCTTTACTTATTCTTCAGAAGTCAGCTTATCTCCTCAGAGAGACCTTATTACTCACATAATTTTAACTAATAACACATAAAACAGTTATAAATATGTTCACAGGTATATTAGTCTGTTCAGACTACCGTAACAAAATACCACAGATTGAGTGGCTTAAACAACAGGCATTTATTTTCTTAGTTCTGGAGGCTAGAAGTCCATGATCAAGGTACCAGCAAATTCAGTTTCTGGTGAGGGCTCTCTTTCTGGCTTGTGGACAGCCACCTTCTCATTTTGTCTTCACGTGGCTTTTCCTATGCTTATGTGGAGAGAGAGAGGAGAGAGAGAGAGAGAGATTATGCTGACCCTCACTAGCTGATAACTAGTGATTACTGTCTATTTTTATGTGTGTGTTGAAGATGATTCAGGGTACTTTGGGATGGCACATTTGGGGAGCTTAACCTAGTTTAGTATTTAGGCAGTTGAGAGGTAGGGGTGTAAAGTGGATGAGTTAGAAGTATTTTCAGGTAGGGAGACTAATATATATTTAATACAAAGGTTTATGTTCTCAACTATTGAGTTTAAGTGTTTGCAATTTATTTATTTAAAACATTTATTCAACTCAACCAATATTTACTGATTATCTTGGGAAGGGCAGTGGCAGGTTCTTGGTAATATTATATCCAGGGACACAAGACTATTTGATTTTGGCCCTGCTGCTTATGCCTCCAATGGAGTTGCTAAACAAGGCTACTATAGACAAGTAAAATCACATACTGGAGATCAGCTATCATTATTTAACAGGTAGATTGTCAGGCTTCCCGCTAGGGTCCATCCCTGTCTATAGCTGGGGTGAGTAGGCCAAGGAAGACATCAGACTTGTGGTATGGTAATTTTGCCCAGGAGTAAAATATTCTTTGCCCCTAGCAATCCTACTAGGAGCGAGCTCTTCCTAATGGGGAAGGAAGAATGGAGAGATGAAAGCTGGTGCAGATGGATGGGGGGTAGTACTGAACCATTCTGTCCACACCCTCCATAACCTTC
Organism: Cheirogaleus major; assembly: GCA_963574435.1. Classification (NCBI taxonomy): domain Eukaryota; kingdom Metazoa; phylum Chordata; class Mammalia; order Primates; family Cheirogaleidae; genus Cheirogaleus; species Cheirogaleus major. The sequence continues at coordinate 92,497 of CAUYPO010065852.1, forward strand.
ATGAAAAATCACAGTGAGAGGTGCTGGGATCTCCCACCCTTCAACAAATGTAGTGTGTGTGGGGAAGCCATAATTAACAGCACTATTGGGACTATGTGTCAACGGCCCTATTTCAGAATACTACAGGGGAAGAATAAACATTTTGTTTACATGAATTTCTTTTGTACAGTTTGAGCCAAAGTTATATGTGAGTCCATTACCCAGATAGCGTGCATTGTACCTGTTAGGTGTGAATTTACCCATCCCCTCCCCACCACCTACTTGATTTCCATTAAGTTTTACTACCATTTGTACACATGAGTGTTGATCAATTGGTTCCAATTTAATAGTGAGTACACATGGTGTCTGTTTTCCAATTCTTGTGATAATTCACTTAGAAGGGTGGTCTCTAGTTTCATCTAGTCCATCCATATTTTTTTATACTATCTATCTTTCAAAAACTTGTTGTTATTTTTGATAGGTTTGTCTTTTATTCTTTTTGTTTGTTTGTTTGTTTTTCATGTTACATGATGAGGGGACATGTCTTTTACTCTTCCCACTCAAGATGTAAGTAGTTTACACACTGCAATTAGAGCAACAGAGAATTGTATATTTGTGTAGTTACTTTTACCAGTGAGTTGTATATCTTCAGATGATTTATTATTGTTCATTAACATTCTTTTCTTTCAGATTGAAGAACTCCTTTTAGTGTTTCTTATAGGACAGGTCTGATGTTGATTAAATCCCTCAGCTTTTGTTTGTCTGGGGAAATCTTTATTTCTCCTTCATATTTGAAGTATATTTTTAGAAGATATAATATTTTAGGGTTAAGGTTTTTTCCTTCAGCACTTTGACTATGTCATGTCATTCTCTCAAGAAGTCTGCTGCCAGAAGTATTGGAGCTCCTTTATATGTTATTTTTTTTCTTGCTTTTCTTGGGACCAATTCTTTATCCATGACCTTTGGGAGTTTTATTATTAAATGCTTTGAGGTAGTCTCGTTTTGGTTAAATCTGCTTGGTATGATATTTATGATCTTCTTGGACCTGAATATTTATATCTTTCTGTGGGTTTGGAAAATTTTCTGTTATTATTTCTTTGAATAAACTTTCTACCCCAGTCTCTCTCTACCTCCTCTTCAAGGCCAATAAATCTTACTTTTTTTTTCTTTTTTTTGAGACAGGGTCTTGCTCTCTCACCCAGGGTATAGTGCAGTGGCATCATCACAGCTCTGAGTCTGCAACCTCAGACTCCTTGGCTCAAGTGATCTTCTTGCCTCAGCCTCCTGAGTGGCTGGAACTATAGGTGTGTGCCACCACACCTGCCTAATCATCAGGTGTGGTGGCACATTGTGGTGGCACAAATCATCATTTTTCTATCTTTTGTAGAGACCAGGTCTCACTCTTGCTCAGGCTAGCCTTGAACTCCTGAGCTCAAGTGATCCTCCCGCCTTGGCCTCCCAGAGTGCTAAGATTATAGGCATGAGCCACTGTGCCCAGCCCCAATAACTCTTAGATTTGTCCTTTTGTGGCTATTTTCTAGATCTTGCAGGCATTCTTCATTCTTTTTTATTCCTTTTTCTTTTTTCTCTTTTGATTGTGTATTTTCAAATAGTCTGTCTTCAAGCTCATTAATTCTTTTTTCTGCTTGGTCAATTCTGCTGTTGAGAGACTCTAATGCATGTCTCAGTTTGCCAATGGAATTCTTCAGCTCCAGAATTTCTGGTTGAGCTTTTTTTTTACTATTTCATTATCTTTGTTATATTTCTCTGATAGGTTTCTGAATTCCTTCTCTGTGTTGTCTTAAAGTTCATTGAGCTTCTTTAGAACAGCTGTTTTGAATTCTTTGTCTGAAAGTTCACCTATCTCCATCATTCCAGGATTGGTCATTAGTATCTTATTTAGTTCATTTGGTGAGGTCATGTTTTCCTGGATGTTCCTGATGGTTTTGGATGTTTGCTGATGTCTAGCCGTAGAAAAGTTGAGTATTTATTTTAATTTTCACTGTCTGGGCTTGTTTTAATCTGCTCTTCTCAAGGAGGCTTTCCAGATATTCAAAGGAGATTGAGTGTTGTGATCTAAGTCTTTGGTCATTGCAGCCATAACAGTACTGGGGGTGCCCTAAGCCCAGTAATACTGTGACTCTTGCAGACTTCTGGTGATACCACCTTGGTGGACCTGGGTAAGACACAGGAGAATTCCCTGGATTACCAAGCAAAGTCTTTCACTCTCTTCTCTAACTCTCTGTGCTGGGCTGCTGGAGTTGGGGGAGGAGTGACATGGGCACTCTCTCATGGCTACCAGTGCCAGGTCACACCTGAAGCCAGCCCAGTCTCACCCCAAGTCAGTGGTGACTGCTGCCTGGCTGCTTCTGATGTTGATTGAAAGCCAAAGAGGTCTTTAGTCAGCAGGTGGCGAATCCTGCCAAGACTGGATCATTCCCTTCAGGGTAGCATCTTTCCTTCTGGCCCTGGTGGGTCCAGAAATGCCATCCAGGAACTAAGGCCTGGACTCAGGGGCATCAAGAGTCTGCTTGGGGCCGGGTGCGGTGGCTCATGCCTGTAATCCTAGCACTCTGGGAGGCCGAGGTGGGCGGATTGTTCAAGGTCAGGAGTTCGAAACCAGCCTGAGCAAGAGCGAGACCCCATCTCTACTAAAAATAGAAAGAAATTAATCGGCCAACTAAAAATATATAGAAAAAAAATTAGCTGGGCATGGTGGCGCATGCCTGTAGTCCCAGCTACTCGGGAGGCTGAGGCAGAAGGATCACTTGAGCCC